>JBBPCW010254385.1:0-13573 GCA_037974425.1 Phenacogrammus interruptus
GCCTAAGGTATAGGCTTGTATTCAGTAATAAATGGTAAAAACTGCTTCTTGTAATGTCTGTATGTATGTGCGATTAATTAGATTAATTAATCGCCACACCGTGTAATAAATTAGATGAAAAATTTTAATCGCTTGACAACACTAGTGTATATGTATGTATGTATGTATGTATGCTGCATTTTTAAAAATAGTGATTTAAAAAACTCTCACTTTCTGTAGGTGTGCTCCTGAGAGTTTGCGGGTCGGTTCTTTCTCTCATGCCTCAGACGTGTGGATGTACGGAGTCACGCTGTGGGAAATGTTTACTTACTGTGAAGAGCCCTGGCTTGGGTTGTCAGGAAGACAGGTTTGTGTACCATTGCGTTCTGTGTTTGTGGAATTTTGTGTGTGGAATTTCTCACAAAAATGAGAAAAAGTGGAAAAACTCTCAGAACCATTTCAGATGTACATTTAAGTGTAATGTAACATGCTGTGTGCAGATTCTGTTCCGGGTGGAACGTGAGGGCGATCGCTTACAGAGACCGATAGACTGTCCTCAGGAGCTGTATGCTGTAATGAGAAAATGCTGGGCCTACACTCCATCAGAGCGACCCACCTTCGCCCAGCTAGGCACTATTGTAGCTGAAGTGAGTGCCTGAGGAACACTAATGCAACTTCTTAGGAAAATCTTCACATTTACCCTGTGTTAGATTTCATAAAAATAACAATTTTTTACTCCACGAAACTCATTTGTTCATGTACTTTTGACTACAGTCTGCCATACTGTTTAAAGGTTTTGACTTACATGAAATATTTAATAAAACACACCAGCTCCTGAAGTTTGAAGTTTGTCTGCTGATTGTAGATTCTAACATTTCTCTCTTGTATCTGTCTAGGCACAGCCAAGGGAGGTGCGAGCTGTGCAGGATTTTGCGGACCCCAGAAAGCTTGCTCTCCAAGCCAATGACCTGGTGACCATAATAGACCATGGGTAAGATGGGGCCTGAGAGCAGGGAAACAAAGGGAAGTGGGAGGGAAAGTGAGGGGCAAAGGGGAGAGATTAACTTACCTCAACCCTCTGAGAAGCATTCCATTCATATTTTGATTCTTGAGTCTTAGTCTTTAGCCCCCCCTGCAAATATCTGTGAAGGGGGTCTTTCAAAAACAAAACAGGGATTGCAAAAGCTTTTCTCTCCAGTGGGTTCATCTGTTTCCTTGTTTAAGCGTATCTCGTGCTTGATGGGCCAAGTGTGCAAACTCACATAATTCTTCTGTAATTGTCAATAAAGCTTATATTGTATTAACAGTTGGATTTTTAAGTGAGCATATTGTATAAGTGAAGTACAGTTAATTGTACTTTGACTATTTTGTCTATTCTGTCCAGGATGGAGTTGAATGAGTGGAGGGGTCAGAACCAGAGGACACTGAGTGTTGGCTGGTTTCCCCCATCGCTGACTGCTCCCTCCGTGTCTGTTCCGGGTGGGCTGAGTTCTAGTCCTGCTGTTATTTCTCCTCCAGTCAGAGGAAGCTTGCAGCACACAGGACATGGAGATGTCAACCCAGAGCGCAGCTGGGGAACCCCGACACGGCTCGATGAGTGAGTGGTGCTCTTGATTGATTTATTTTTTTTAAATCTAGGTAAAGTTAAATGATGGCGGTCACTTTCGATTATAATAGTAGTTTATCTAGCAAGTAACTTAGCAGTCCTTTTTGACAGATAATCAAGTGTAATCATATTCATGCAGTTTATATGACCAGACATTTAATTTTACTTCATAGGCATGACTTTGATAATTAAAAACATATGCACATATATGAGTTTGTAACTGAGTAGTCCATTATAATGATGTCTTTGTGACAGCCCTACGTTAAATAGTATATAACTCTGTAATGTAATTCTGTACTGATGGGAAAGGAATGATGTAAAGCAGCAACACCCAACCGTTTTTGCACCACTGACAGGTTGGATCTAAAACAGTATTTTCACAGATAAAGCTAAAAACTAAGTATGTAAAAATATGAAGAAAATGCTTGATTTTTCCATCTTGTGGGCTGAAGTTTTGATGTTGCTTATCTTGTGACTGAGGCGAGCGTTATGTTTTGTTTTCTTTCCAAAATAAAAGATTTTTCTGACTCTGATAATCAATAAGATATTTTTTGTGGTTGGGGACCTCTGATGTAAAGAATGGCTGAATTGGTGGTTTTTGTGTGTTTGATGTTTTCAGCCCTGGAACTTGGAGGGTACCTTTGGCAAAAGAGAAAGAGGGCTCTAATTTAAAGAAAATGGCAGGTGAGAACAAGACGGCGAATGGAAGGACACAGCTAGACATATATGACGGCATATCAACCAAATTCTTTCATTTATCTACCTAGTCATTAAAATAATTGTGTTCTTTGACCATTGTATTTATCATAGTCTGATTAACAAAAGGCATTGCTCTGTACATTACATTACATTATGTAGTAAAGATAATTGTATTGTATTATGCTGTATTTTTGCACTGTGCATAGCAAAGTCCCTGGAACCTGCAGTCTCTTATGGCTGTCATGGTTGCTATTTAGTGATATGAATTGACTTGTAACTTGTTTCTTTTTCAAATGATTGTCTAAAGTTATTTGTTTTCTTTTTATGATAATTAATTATGTATCATGTTGTATTGTGATATTTTCTTCAGGCATGTCCCGGAGTCTTGAGTCAGTCTTAGGGGTATCTCATAACAAAGGTCAAGATGGTGGTGGCAGCCTGGCTCAGAGAACTCGTGTCCGTAAAGCCATCCCACCTCAGCTAATCCAGGACCCTCGCAGGTTCAGTGACTGTAGTGGCAACTTGCCTCCTCCACGCCCACCACCACCAAACTTTAAACGCATCAGAGCCCAGCAGATGATGATCCGTGACCGGAGAGTGGCAACCCCTTCCTCCTCTCCTTGGTCCCCCCCTCCTGTTCCAAACCAGCAGCCCCAACTACAGCAGCAGCAACCAGTTATGGGGGTTACCAACCTACTCAAGATGGCACAGTTAGCCAAGTCAACTCCCCAGCTAGACAATGACTTGGAGAAAGAGAGAGAAAGAGAGAAGGAGAGGGAGCGAGATAAAGAAAAAGAGAGGCTGCGAGAAAGGTATCCACCTCAGGTGCAGATAGACAAGGAGGCACTCATAGCTCAGGTACAGATATTTTTTTCCCTCTTAAATCACCTAACTTACTTTGTCCTTTTCATTTCACAGGCTTGTATTAGGGCTTAACATAGACAATTATTGCTCACTAATGTAATTGCGAAACCTTTCATACTGGAAACAGTTTGGTGAATCAGTAGCATGGCATGGTTGTAAAGTAGCTTGCATTGTTTTGATATCTGCCTCGATTCATTAAACCCCTCATCAAACATCCAAAACATTCATCTGGATCTTATTGGTCACAATGCTCACAGTACATAGGGATAAAATAAATCAGAAAATTGGTTAGAGGCTCAGTGCATCTGAAAACATCACATTAAATACATATGTGTTGTCAGTTGCAGTCCCTGGCATCTTTTAGTGTATTCTACTCGAGACTTTTTAATACTAATATTAATGATGCTTAAACAATTGCAGAACAAAATGTTTTCTTAAATCAGTTACAAATTTCACAAGTATGCCTGTAATAACAAATTGTTGAATAAATGTGTGGTCTATTGTAATTTGACAGGTGCAGGCCGCTGTCCATGGAGTGACCATTGAAGAGGTTCAGAGAGCCCTACAGCGAAATGACTGGAACCCCATTCGGGCAGAACAACTGCTGAAGGTGATGCTTCATGTTTCCATTAAAGGAACCTGCATTTTCTTTCTCTATCTGACCCATTAGTCACTTGCTGTTGATTTCCATGCACAGTAGTTTCGATGTTTCCCAGGACTGAACAAACAGAACTGACTGAAAAATTCCTCATAACAGAAGCTGTTGGGGAGTTACTGAAATGCTTGAATAAATGTTTGAAATATGTGCCTAGATAACATGAATTATACAACCAGTCAAAATAATTTGCAGATGGTTTTTTTTTACTGCAAATCCATTTTTTGTTCATAAACTGTAGTTTTTTTTACATTTTTGTTAAGCATTTGAAAGAGTGAACTTTCAAATGCCTTGTTGAGTGAACAATTGTAAATGAAAATATGTCCAAGTTTCCTTTATGAGTTGGAAAGAATATGTAACAATACATGTCTGACATGCTGTTGACTGCTTGTGTGGTGACACAGGGTTGAATTTTAAATGCACTTGTTCCATCCCATTGACTGTCACTTAATAAATTGTTAAACAGTTATAACAGGTGGACCACATTAAAACGATATATATTCGGTTGATTTTATAGGTCAGTAGTGCTAAACCTCAAATGGTGAACATACTGTACATTTATTTATTTTTTTTAGAAAATAATATTCAGTGGATTTTATTTAGGAAACCTCAGAACCTTGGACTGATAGTTTAGGTCTTTGCACTCTGTAATAAAGGACCATGCACTACATAAAGAGATTGTTCTGAATATTTATTGAATCTGGCACATTCATATAACTCTCCTCTGTCTTTTCTTTTGTTCACTCCTGTCCTCCTCTCAGACAGAACAGCTTTACCACATGAACCAGTGTTCTCGAGAGGACTGCTACAAGATCCTAGCGCGCTACAACTGGGACCTGCAGCAGGCCAGCCGCTTTCTTATCCGCATGGTCAGAGAGGCTGCACTGGACAGACGAGGAGAGCGAGTTTAGAACTGCACGATCCGCACACATGCTGATGATCCTGTGCTGGATTTTAAAGCAACCTCTAAAAGTGCTGCACTGCAAAATCTCAGGCAATGACTGAACCAGAAAGTTTAAAGGGAGCGTATTTTCTTTGACTTCTGCTGTGGTGCTATTCCCTGCCAAAGTTGGAACACTCCCACCTGCAGCACTGGACCGACATAGTTGAGCACTGCCTTGAGCCGTTTACGAGAATATTTCAGTCATCGCCATAAAGCTGAAAAACAAAGTGGGAGTGAAGACTACTGTGTGTGAATAACAGAGCAAGCAGACCTTTTGGTTTTCGGTAAAGTGTGCATGTGCTATTGCCGGTAAACAGCGCTGTGCATGTTTGAGCCAAACATTGGAGCTGTCTGTTCTACTCCTGATAGACAAATCAGGAGAAACTCTGCACTGCCCTCTGGCTGCTGATTGATGACCTGTTCATTTGTGTCAAATCTGAAAGGTGCCAGAGGAAAGAAATAATGAGGGCAGTTTGGATTTTCCGCCCAATGAAGCGTGACGCTCAACCCCAACGCTTACACACGGAATGAAGGAATTACAATTTTTCATTTTTAACACATGACTAGTAAAAATGAATTCACTAGCTGGTTTACAATTTTATATAAGGAAAATGTGATTGGAGTAGGAACTTTATTGAAATATATATATAAATCTAGATGAACTCGATCATTTTATATACGTTCAGAATGTTTAGAATTTGTTTCTAAAACTGTTTTATACTTTTAAAATAGTTATGTGAATATACTTCCATGCTGGGGGAACTCAACAGTACTCTGTTGAGTACTAGTACTAGTATTCTTTTTTTACAATCAGAGTAATGATTCTTTTTAACATGTGTACATCTCAATAACTACCAGTACAAACATCTAGGCATTGATAATGCAGTGAATTTCTTCAAATATGACCAGACATTTTATGGATGTAGTAGGTGTCTGGAAGCTAAGCTATTCTATGTTAGTGCATAGAACAGTCAGTGAAGTATGTAATACCACCTAACAGGTAGCATCCACTGTGCAAGGTCACGCTACATGAGGGTTATTTTAAGGGTATGTCAAAGACAGGAGATGACAACATTCACATTTCTGAATCCACCTTAAGCTTAAATAAAGAACATTCCAGGCGATCATAGACCTCACATCAGTTTCAGGCAGATTATTTTGAATGAAATAATGCTCTGTTGAAGACAAACTCTGGAAACCAACCATAAGTTGCCAAATTTGCACTCTTTTAAAGTTATGCCACTGAGGTCAGAGACGGCTAAATGAAGCAATCTTACAGCTTGATCTGAATTCCAGCCCCACCCAGGCCTGTTGGTTCTTACTGAAGGCCTCACAGAAAACAGAAATGGAGAACTGCAGAGCTGTCAGAAGCTAAAGACTTAAAAATGTGTTCTCATTGGATTCTGCTTTTTAAAGATTTAATTAAATGCTAAACCACCATAACAAATGGTTTCATTTGCTTATTTCCTTTAGAATCAGACTGAAATACTTAATAAATAAATAAACCAGTCAACTCCCATTCTGAGCATGTAAATGAGTAACAGATGTTTTGGCCTTTTCTGCACTCTTTTATTTTCATGCTTACAGTGTGGTTTAAATGCCCCTAGAGACACAAACCTATGACTTATTCACAGACTCTGTCAAAGAATTCATACGAGTAAGCTTTGCCTTCAGCAGTTCACACTCTAAAACACCCAGCGACGTATAAAAGCCTAAACCTGCAAGGTGAGAAAGGGAACATTCCTAATTCTTGGGGAGGTGACCTGCTGGATCATCATGTTTATATGTCATAACACTCGAACTAAAGTTTCCACAAAGAGTTTTATTTTAACGTGGCATTTTATTTTGGGCACTGCACATACACATAAACACACATATATCGAGAAAAGGACACTGGTAATCTTTTATATTCGATAAAACATCATTGCACAAGCTTTGGTTATAGCAGTTCAGTGTTTTTAAAGAAAGTCTTACTAATACAGGCACCAAGATACAGAATAGCTTTTACTTTCCATTTGACACAATAGTATTGTTTTGGGTTATTACTTTGGCTACACTTTTGTATTTTGATGAATTCATATGATAATCCCTGGTGAATTAGGGAGCTCTAGGGCATTTATTACTTGTAATAGTCAAGATAAACAACATAATTGCTTGCCTAGAGATGGATTACACCAGGGCTAGAGATTGAAAGAGAAATCCCATTAAGATTAAATGTATTTAGCTGGATTTAATCTGTCGGACAAACAGCTACATCATCATGCTTATATGTCAAACATGTTAACTAATGCACTCTCACATATACATTTGTTGTTAGTACATATGCTGCTAATCCATGGGAACAGAATCCACTTTAAAATCCACATGAAGCCACATGAAGCTGCCAAAGCCACAAAGCTCCCCCTGGTTCCAGACTAAAAGTAAAAAGGTTTTGTTCTGCAACTTCCGCACCCACTGGAAACAGTGCAAGTTCTTTAGGCGTGTTGTCATCTGCCACAGGGCAGAGGAAAGATTTCCAGCAGATTTTTCCTGCTCCCGCCCGCAGTGTCTCAGTTTTTCCTGAACTTCCACATGATCAAAAACAAAAGGCCAGGGATATGGAGGACAAATGCCTGTACTTGGTTTGAACATTTTTTAATACTTGCTGACATGCAAGTTAGCGACGCCTCTGCATATGTTCTCAAACTATTCCAACGGCCAGAAGGTATAATTTTAGGATAAAGTGTACAAATGTTGTAAAGTTGACAGTAGAGGTAGAACTGTTAGTCTTATCACACATAAAAATATACAAAATTCACAAAAAGGTTTAAAAGTTGTTGCATGTGATCAAAAATGGCACAGAATGCTCAGAAAATGACATCAATAGACGACTAAGTGGATTTGGAAAGAATCGTTTTGCGTAATACAGAAACATTTCAACCTGATTTGTCTACATCTTTATAAATGATATGGTGAAATCGTATGAACGGAACGTTAAGTTTTACTGGACTGATGTAAAGTAGTTCTACCACTGGTGAATACTATCGCTTGTGGTCTTAAGAAGACTTTAGGTGTGTCTAGTAAATGCTTACTCACTTACTCAAGTGGACAAACTGGTTTTGTTAAATCAGTCTGTGTTTGTCCCAACTAAGGCATTTGCTTCTGGGTTTTGGTAAGGCATTAAAAAATGAGAGCGAGAGAGAGAGAGAGAGAGAGAGAGAGAAAGACATGCAATAGACTGACAAAGAGCTCATGAGATTGGCAGTAAATTTGAACTGGTAAATGAATAATAGTTACCTCAAAGTGCTTAGAATTGTCCATGTTTTTTAAAAATAAATGACAAGAGGAATATTATCGTTAGACTTGAGGCAACCTCTCTAAGAGAAGACGGTGTTACGTTGGTTGGAGTCGCCGACTTTTTCAAAGAATATGAAATCCTGCAAAGACAAAAGAAAGAGTGATAAATGGAGGAAAATGCGAAAAGTCAACACCGAAACCATTCCCACTGTGCACAAAGTTAGTCTGTGTATTTGAACAGGCCCGAAGTGGTGCTTTGTGAATCCTTTAAGAAGTTAACTTCAGCATAAACCTGATCTAATCAAATGAAACACAAGTAATTAACAGTTTTTCATACATTTATTGAACAAGGCGAGCCAATACTTAATGTCTTTGTTAGGGTAAATATGTAAACCTCAGTAACTGGTGTGATGCCCTGACCAGCACTGACTTCAACCACATGATTCCTGCAGCTGCTCCACACAAAACTGTTCCTTCCTGAGGATGATGGACTTTCTTGCATGAACCCTACACTTATATTCCAGTCACAACATGTCTACTGGATAAAGGTCTGGACTTTTGACTTGCGCAATTTCTTCTGCTTCAACTGTTCCTTAGACTGACAAGTTTGGCAACCTTCTGTTGACCTTCTATTCACAGATGACTTTCTCCTGTGGAATTTCCAGATCCAATCCAGAATTCACCATCAAACGACAACACCCTGGTCTAATGGCAGCTAAACCATGATGTAGCCACCACTGTGTTCCAGTGGGTTGAGGTTCTTATGCTCTTATTTTTACTTTTTGCCAAAAAGAACACTTTTTATTTAGGAAATAAAAGTCTTTTTATGGAACATTTTTCTAGTCCTCCTCTGGTCGATCCAGGTGGGCTTTAGAAAATGTTAACCAGAGCGTTCAGGCTTTTCCTAGAGAGTAGTGGCTTCCTCCCCCTACTGTTCCACAAACATTATTGTTCAGGTGACACCCGAGTGTTCAAATGACATCCTGATCTACAGTAAACCAAGCATTTTAGACCTTCACACACTTTTTCTAACATAATATTGGATCACTTTGAGAAAAAAGTGAAAATGGGTCCAGCTGTGTTTTGAGTTACTGTATATACGCTGTCGTTTGTTTGAAATTCTCCAAAAATATTATATTTTACTGTCAGTCCCTATTCAACATTTCTAAAACTAAGAATTTCTAAAACAATTTTCATTCAGCCACTTTAAGTCACTTTGGAGATTAAGACTACAGTACATAATGGATTTTGTAGCGCTACAATGTCATAAACATGATACTCACAATCAGGAAGCAAGCTCCCATCAGCACGGCCTTCATTTTAACATCCATGTCTAAAGGGAACTGGATGCCAAAGTTGTCTGCGTCAGTGAACACCTCCTTTAATAATCCGCTCCACTGCTTGCTAATGCGACCGATCGACTTTCCTCCATCCTTGCCTTTCAGCTGGGGGGAAAATAATCGAGATGTCTCAACTGAGAGCAGGCATGGCTACTCAACAGGTCATTCCTAAAGACCTTCCAAGACTGTAACGGTTTGCTACAGCAACTGAAAATCTGTTGTGTCCATGTTAATGCAAGATCAGTGCTTTAACTATAACAGTATAAGGCTGAGATTAAAGGGACACTCTGATTGTTATGGCTGCCAAGAAACTAAGTACCAACGCTAAATATTAACACGAGTTTATGTTGGGCTACATTAACTTTAATTCTTTGTGATAGTTTAGATCACATGATCAGCACACAGGTCTCATTACTAATTATACGAATCACACACTGCATCTCTGAACAAATGGGAATACTTGGACTAATAATAATCTCTGAACCCCACTCTTACCTCAAAGTTGACGTCCCCACAGCAGTTGCAGGCTAAGCACGGCCCCTCTAACTTCATCACAGTCTCTTTGTTGGGGCCCTGGATGGAGAACTTTGGGTAACAGGGGTGCCAGTCCTGTGACACATATCCTATTGTGGTGCCAGGGGGTGCTTGCACTTCCAGCTTAGAAAGGAAAAAACAAACAAAAAATACACATTATTCATAGTGCAGCAATGGTTCTAAAAATAAAGAATTCATAGGAAAGCCCAGTATGTAATAATCACATGGCTGCAAACTGTGTTGTTTTCTAAACTTTAGTTTTACACTCATGCACTTAACTATGCATTTAGGCACTTAAACACAACGGGGCATTCCACCATTTCTTAGATCGATATCTAATATTTCTCATTTTGAGTTTGGGTCTTTAATTATTCAACTTATTTCAAGATTTTCATTCACCACACCGTGGGAAGACAATTTTGCATGTAAAGTTATTATTTCTGGAAACTCTTTCACTATATAAACTTATTTTAAACAGAAATAAGATTATAATATATTATTGTTACGAGAATCCTAATGAAAAATATTATGATGTATTTATTATATTTAAGATGTTACTACACTTTTGCAGTGCGTGTTGTCAGAAGATTCAGTTGTTTTCAGCAAAGTTTAAACAGTGGTCATATTACAGTTACATCATTATAACATTATTACTGATATTATTTCTCATACAGCACTAAAACACTGAGAGACGCATCTGAAGTAAGTGAGTTACATTGGAACCTTTTTCAATTGGTCACTCAGTAACTGTATGACACAACTTCTAGTAACGTTTTCTATTAGGAAATAGCTGCGGCTGAACTAACTTCTACAACTTCCTGAAACTGGAAGCATCGATTTTTCAGAACGGATTAAATGAAAATTAATAAATGAACATTTTAATGTAATCTTTAAAGACAAATTTAAATATTATAGATTATAATGCTTAGAAATAAACAAACAATTGTATCAGGTAGACCTGTGCAACACACACACAGTCTGAGAATGATCCATCACCCAGTAATACCTGTTCATTAGTGGTTTAAGGGGCGTCTTAACAAATAAAGCAGATAATCAGAAGAAATACAGTCTGCAATACCTAATGAAGAGACTTGTCTGTGTATATTTAAGACTATTATCACATTTCAGCCTCATTACACATGATTTACTATGACCCCTCACATAATGGATTGTACTCTTATATCATCATTATCAGGACAAAACCGCATCTTTTTTTTTTTATCTTAATTTGGTAACACCAACTGCCCTCTGCGTTTCACAATTCGTGAAAATGTCATCATAAACAGACCAATACCAACAGCCCAAAATGACCTGAGATCAAAACAGTTTGCATTCACTTTCTAAAGTTTTTGTTCTGATATAACAGGGTAGCCTTTAATGTGGGGAAAGATTCCAGCAAACAGTTTCCTGATACTTAAAACCACAGTTCCAGTTAAGAAAGTAAAGCTGGTGTGTGTTGTAGCATGACAGAGTGCCATATGTCATGTGGACGTATGCCATGCATGAAAATAAACTGACCTTCGCCTGCTAACCTGGGCAAAAGCTAATGTGCTGTGATCCTAGAAATAGCACGTGTGTGAATTGCTGTACTGAAAATAGCTGCTCGGCAACATTCAGGCATCCTGACTGGCATTACTGTTTGGTTATGTGGTGGCATGAAGACTGGCACAGAGTAAAAAGAGCGCTTCCCTCCATGAGCAAGGCTGACATGCACAGTTTGGAATGTTTGTTTCTTAGTAAAATCCTTAGTAAAAACAACAAAGGCCAGACTGGAGGTTTCGGATTCTGACTGTAAGGTCAACAAAAGAACAGGAGAGCAAGAATCTCTGCAGCCTCATTTACTGTAAAACAGTTACTGGGAAATGTGGCAATATGGCATCATATCTCTCTGCAAATGGCAACACTGCTGCTCTAGAACACATAAGACTAACCAAAAACATCTTAATAATTAACTATCCATCTAATACTGAATGGACTTTGTGGAACTGCCAAAGCCAGTGACACTAAGACACATTTTCCTCAAGCTTCTTCTCTCTAGCTATGCACTTGGGAGTGTTTCACAACGTAAGGCCACAGAAGTCAATGCGATCTAATAGGAGAAGTGGTAACGGAAACCCCCTTCAGATAAGTCTTACTTTTGGGTTTCAGTTAACTGGCTGACTGAGAAATCCTGCTGTGTGAACCCCCACTCAGCTCAGACACAAACAAAGCTCATCAGAACACACAATATACACCAAGGGAATCATAAAAGGAGGGGGAGGAGGAGATTGAAATATAAAAGTGAGGGCTAATAACACAGCAACATGGCAGTGATGTTATGGAAAGTCACGCTTTTCAATAAACAAGGGTTAATCAATTTGTTGGCATGTGTGTAAAAAAAGCCAACCTGACTGTGGTGATGACTGGTAGCCTAAACAAAAATACACTCTTACAGACTCATACCTCTTGCAAACAGCAGGGGCACCAGCAGGTGGCACAGCGAAAAGGACGAATGAGCCGTATGACCTCTCGGTCTGTGTTGTCTTTGATCTTCATGTCAAAGCTTCTGAGAGAGCCGCAGCAGTTCCGTGTGCAGCAGTCGTTCTTCTCCTTGGCCTTATAAATCTTCTGGCCCATACTGTTCTTAATCTCATACTGGTTATTGGTCTCAAAACCAATAAATGCTACGAGAGAAAAAATGAAACCTTTTATGAATTTGAATGCATTACCATGGTTACGGCTGAGGTTGCGTAAATGTTCTTCTCATGTTTTGTTCTTCTCGTGTTTTCCTAGTGCCTTTTTTAGACTGTTTCCCGTAAAGAATTTGCTCACTTTGTTAACATGGCTTTACAGTAAACAAAGACAAGTCAAGACATGCGACAAACTCACCCTCCAGCAATTCCACCTTCTGGTGAATCAGGACCTGGTCAATCTGAAAGTCAGGCCGGGTATTAACAGGTTATTCATTGTGTAAAAGGAATGGACACACACAGAGGAAGAGTTAGGATGTGGTACCTGTGTTAAATACTCCAGACCAGGGGGTACACCCACAGGCACAGCTACAGGTGCAGCTACAGGTGCGGTAGGACCAGAGGGGGACGGAGCTACAGGACCTCAAAATACAAAGACAGCATGAAGTGAAGGAGTGTTTAAAGAGGAAAGATGCACTTTACATAAAAAGTGGGTTTCACCTAAAATATGTGTACAGGTTACAGTCACAGTAACATGCTGCAAAACTTCAACCCTAGAATACAATTTCTTAATGGGGCGAACAAATAAATCATCAGTACGTCATGGCAGTTGAGATATGACATTAACACATAAATGTGCCACAATTATACATACACAGATACACATACAAACACATATATTACAGTTTATTTATAGGCACCTTCTAACAACAACAACAACAACAGCAACAACAAAAAACAAAAGCAGAAAATTGAACAGGCATTAAATATGGTAAAAATTTGACAATGCAAATAATTTAAAGACAATATGCGAGCTTGAACAGATGGGTTTTGAGTTTGGATTTAAAAAGTGAGAGGGAACTAATGTTTCTAAGGTCAGGTGGTAATGAGTTCCACTATAGAGGTGAAATGGGCTGAGGGGACAGTCAGGTGAATTATACACACACACACACACACACACACACACACACACACACACACACACACACACACACACACACACACACA
>JBBPCW010254394.1:0-13570 GCA_037974425.1 Phenacogrammus interruptus
GAATGGGTTCACTCTCAGAGAGACGCTGGACTGGAATGGGTTCACTCTCAGAGAGACGCTGGACTGGAATGGGTTCAGTCTCAGAGAGACACTGATTTAAACATAAACTGCTGCGGCCTATTTTTCTCCAGAGCTGTATATACTTACTAGACACTGGAAACATCTGGGATAGGGAAGAGACAAGAACGAGACACAGTTCTACAGAATAAGAAGGGGCGGAGCTAAGCAGACATCAGGACCAAAATAACAACAAGGAGTCAGTAGAGGCACATGTTACAGTTCTGCATCAATGAAATACTTAATTACAATGTAATTATATTATAATGCGTCCATTTCTTCCTTGTGGTGCTGGTTTTCCTGACAATCCTGTAGAAAGACAAAGCAAAATATAGATTAGAAGTTTTATTTTATCATGCAGTAATATTTCTGAAAGTAAATCCAGGTTTCCGTCCCTTAAATCTCCATGTAAGTACTTCCAAGAATGACATTTCTCTTCATTTTAGTGTTTATTTTAGCACTTATTATACAGAAAGTCTTCAAACTCTGCAGCCACTTGTGAAACAAGTCAGTGTGAAACTGTGACACGACTGAACAGAGCAGATAAAGAGGAAGAACTCTCTAGCAAATAAATCATTCGTCCCTTGAGACTGCAGCTTGTTCTCATCCAGGCCAGATCACTCTTTAAGGTAGGTGTCTTCTGTGTACCATTAAACCAAACTGGTAATGATTTAAGAGCACGTTCTGATCATATAATGGAGTTAAAATGTAAAGATCAATACAAATTCTAGACAGATAATTGCTTTATTATCAAGTCACCCCTTTAAAACCACCTTTTAAGTATCCATTTCTTGCTTGTTTATGTTGATAAAAATCATTGTATGGACGTTTTAATTGTCATTCAGTTAAACAGAGTTGTGCAGAGTAAGCATGTAAAGACGTTCTTGCTTCGTATTCTTGGTTCCTTTCTTGGTTAGTTATCATATAACGGAGTTAAAATGTAAAGCTCAATACAAAAGGGACATTCTAGATCACAGACAATTGCCTAATTCTTCTGTTATCATCATGTTACTCCCTCTAAAATCGCCTAATAGCATGGACATCGGTAACAGCAGTAGAGGTCTGAATGAGACAGACGAATATGGCGAATATGGCGACTATAGCAACGAAACAGGACTGGTCGTACTCTGCGAACTGGAGAGTTACGATGAAATCACGGCAGCCAGTTACATCGTGATCTGTTGCTGCAGCCTCTTCGGGAACAGCCTGCTGCTCTTCAGCCTGGCCCGCTTCGAGAACCTCAGGAGGGTCACCACAGTTTTCATCCTCTGCTTGGCTTTGTTTGACCTGCTGTTCACGCTGACTCTTCCCTTCTGGGCCGTTGACCACCTGCACCAGTGGATCTTCGGGGACGTCGCGTGTAAGCTCCTAATCGGGGCCTATTTCGTGGGGATTTACGGAAGCCTCATCCTACTGACGGCCATGACCGTCGACCGCTTCTTCACCATCGTGGTCCGGAGCCCGTGGCTGACCCGCAGGCGCAGGCTGAACGGTGCGAGGGCGGCCTGTGTGGGGGCGTGGGCCATCAGTATCGGAGCTTGCCTGAAAGATGCCCTGTCCTCCAAGTCTGAACTGAAGGGCTTAACCTACGTCTGCACCTCTAGCCTTTCCGAGGCTGACAACACGGAGTACTACGCGCAGCTCATCCTGCTCTTCTTTATTCCGCTGGCGATCATCATCTTTTGCTACGGCAAAATTCTGCATACGCTCATGTCGACCGCGACCAAGCAAAAATACAGGACGGTCCTGGTCGTTTTGTGCATCGTGGTGGCTTTCATCGTGTGCTGGGGGCCTTACCATGTCCTCATGATAATAAGCGCCTTGCACAAGCCCAAGGAATATCAGGAGAAAGTGAAACTAAAGCAAGCCTATGTCACCTGCCGTATCCTCGCCTATGGCCACTGCTGCGTGAATCCGCTGCTCTACATGCTCAGAGGAAGGTCCAGGAAAGTCCTGCACAGTCTTCTGTGCTGCTCTTCTGAACCGAGGCAGGATCAACAGAACACAGAACCCAGTAACTCCAACATCATCCACAACTTAGTGGTGGAGCGCGTCGACAAGTGCGGAGTCAATGAACTCAATGGAACGCCACTCGAGCCACTTTAAGTGACCTGACTCCAAAATGGTACATTTTTCCATTTCAGTATGAATTCAATAATATAACGAACTGCAATAAGTACAGATGCATCTGTGGATCCCTATATAATAACTGCTCACTAGTTGTTTCTCACAAATAAAGACCAGTAGATCACAGTCACACGTTTATTAACAAGGTGTGTCATGAGGATTTGGGGCCGGTCTTGGACCAAAGAAGATATGTTTTGTATTTACTCTCCTGCCCCTTTGACCACCAGTTTTGTAGTCCAGGAAATGTGTAAGGGAAAGACCATTTAGGGTAAGCTTTTGGGTTATCGTAATTTGGGGGTTATCGTAATATGCATATTGTACATATTGCTGCTACATTTATTTATATAAATACATATTAAAAATCAAAACAAATTTTCAGTCTATATAATTTCACTGATCTGGTGGTGCTCCTCGTTTAGGTTACCTACTTTAGATTTGTGTCTCAGAAAATTTCAGATTTATATATATTTTTAAAAATGTTTCTTTCATCTATACTTATACTTACTTGTACTCATTTCTTTATTTTATTAGGGTTTCAGAAAAGTCCAGATTTTAATTTATAATTTACTTATTGTTTTAATGTTTGCACAGTCAGTAAGGAGCGGTTCAGGATACACTTCACTGTGTGTTGCACTTGTATGACTGCATGTGACAAATAAAGAATCTTGAATCTATTATTATTGACTCATGGGATGTTCCTGCTGCCACTCAGATGGGATGTGTGTGATGCTGGTGCTTCTATTTAATGTGTGGTGAATGTTTGAGACTTATAATAAAGCTCATTTTGTTTCTTTTAGTTTTGTATTCATTTGTGTGGTTAAATGAAACAGATCTGGTTGTATGTAACTGACTACTTACTAAAAAAGCATTTTCCTTTCTGTTAATAGGTAGTAAGTCTCAGGTTGTGGCTGATAAGAGAAGCATGGATCTTCACCAGAGTTGGCCCAAAGGCTACAATTATTCTTATGACGCTTACTATTACGATTCCGCATACCTGGAATACAGTGATCCAGAGGAACATACAGGGCTGCAGATGTTCAACACGCTCTCTGCCATCTTCTACAGCTTGTTTGTTGTCATCAGTCTGATAGGAAACAGCTTCTTGTTCTGGGTACTGGTCAAGCACAAGGGCCTGGGGAGCTCCGCCGACCTGCTGCTGCTCCACCTCACACTCTCGGACCTGGTCTTCACCCTCGCCCTGGTGCCTTGGGCGGTCTTCCACGTCCGGGGCTGGATCTTTGGGGAGTGGGCTTGCAAGCTGTTCAGTGGCGCCATCTTTTTGGGCTTCTACAGCTACATGATGTTTCTCACTTGCATGACGGTGCACCGTTACATGATGGTGGTGTACGCGCTGCGCTCTTCGGCGCTGGACGCCCGTCACGGAAGGTTCTATACTCGTTTGACATGCGCCATAGCATGGGTGCTCTCGGCCGTCTGCAGCCTGCCAGAAGTCCTGTTTTCAGAGACCAGAAACAGTCCCGAAGACACGTTGTGTGTCCTCAGCATTTCTTTGGTAAAGGTGGAGGCGGCCCTCAACTGCGCTCATATCTTGATCTTCTTCCTGCTCCCATTCCTGGTCATCACGTTCTGCTATTCCCAGATACTGATGACCATCCGGCGCTGCCAGGTGAAGAACACAGAGCACACGGTGTGGCTGATCTTCTGCATCGTCGTCGGATTTTTCGTCTGCTGGGTGCCGTACAACACCGTCATCTTCCTGGAGACTCTGCAGTTACTGAATGTAGAGTCAATGTTAACTTTCGCATGGAAGGAAGGACTGGCCTATGCTTTTTACATCACGAACATCATGGCCTACAGCCACTGCTGCCTCAACCCCCTCATCCAGATCTTCGGTGGGGCCAAGTTTAGGAGCTATCTGCCATCAAGTGGAGGCTTCAGACGCCTGTCGGAGAGAGAAAGAAGCCACACGTTCAGCTCACAGAACACTCCTTACCAAACTGATGGCAGACAGACCAGCGTGTGATGTTTTAGAGATCAAAAACCTGTTCAACTAAAATCTGATTTACACAGTTTTGTACTCACACCAGACATAGTCGCTCTGTCAAGACAGGTTTGGTGTTTTCTTAAGTCTAGAACTACAGTAACCCCTCAGTTTTACGCAGATCAGCACTCGCGGATTCAGTCTCACACAGATGTTTCGTAAAACTGAACTGTATTACCTCCACCAGTCCAGCGGTGGCAGTAATACACTGAAAAGTTGTCGACCACCATAAAAAGAAGAAGAAGCTGCTGCAGCATGTAGCATGACTGCTCCGTGTCTTGTCCTGGTATTTTAGTGTTTTAGTGTTTTAGTGTTTAAACCCCCCACCCCCCATGTTCAACAGTTTCTCAGTGTATTTAGTATTTGTGAGCTGTGCTCTGTCTAAACATGTGGGTAAAGAGAGTTATTTCAGCCTTTCTTTTGAGTCGCTGCACGCTGCTAATGCTAACCGCTAATGCTAATGTTTTTTAAAGCAATGAAGTATCTGATTATTTATTTACCTTTACATTTTCCTTAAGGGTAATGTGTTAAAGTTTAAAATTAAATTAAAGTGTTCTAGGAGCAGATTTTGGGGGCAGATTTAGGGTTTACACTATAAAAATAGGCATTTTAGGTATTTTTTTAACCAAAACACAACTACACAGGTTTTCACTATACACAGATGCTCTTGGTACGTAACCCCCGTGAAAAGCAGGGGATTACTGTATATCTACGTTACTAAAAATCACTAGAAGTCCATAGTCACCAAAATCTTTTCCATAAATACACCCCTAAGACTTCTCGCAACTTGCTTAAACCAGATTTAATCCAACATTTCCTCAAGGTGGATCAAACTTGTGGATGCAATATGACTTACTGTGAGGTATAAAAATGAACACAATGTCAATGTGGTTCTTTCACAACCACCATCACAAAGTATGATCATCTCGATCGACTCCTGGGATCTGTGGAAATCTGTGGAAATCTGAATTTTTTAAGCCAAATCATCCATCCATCCATTATCTACCCCTTATTCCTGCATTCAGGGTCGGGGAAGCCAAATCATTCTTTTTATATATTTCTAAGATAATTTG
The DNA here is from genome assembly GCA_037974425.1 of Phenacogrammus interruptus. Taxonomy (NCBI): domain Eukaryota; kingdom Metazoa; phylum Chordata; class Actinopteri; order Characiformes; family Alestidae; genus Phenacogrammus; species Phenacogrammus interruptus. The sequence continues at coordinate 5,260 of JBBPCW010254394.1, forward strand.
TTGAAAACTTTTTTGCATTTTGCCATTTTTGATAACTCCAAACACAATAAAATGTATTTTTTTAGTGTGTTGTGAAAAAAAAACTAAAATAAAATGTCCAAAATGCGAGATTAATGATAAATTAAGTGCACTTTTAGATATGAGTCAATGTGAAAAACTTTCTGTAAGAAATCTAATCTACATTTGTTACAAATGTTACTTGAGAAACTGAATTTTATATTTTAACAGCTAATCTCCTTTCAGAATTCTATGCAGACCGAATTCTATGCAGACTCTACAGTTAATACCCTCCACGATATCAGCACTTAAGAGTTTAGGGCTTTAAGCTAGTTTTCTTTTACGGGAGAGGGCAATTTCACGTAAAAGCAACAGTTATGATAAAGATAAAGTTGAAATTGCTTATAATGAAACAAGAAAAAAGAGATCTGAGAGTGAAAAGCAGATCTACAGCTGGGATGGTGCAATAAGAGAAATTTCAGGAACAGCCTTTTCTCCTCTAGTTCTGTAAACCCTGTAAAACGATTCTCCACAGGATCCGTAGCAACTGATTCACTGTTGAAAATATAAGTTCATTCTTCAATACAGTAGATGGCAGCAGTGGTCTGAACTCTGAACTGCGGGGACGAGTTGAGCACTGCTCAGGGTCTATTTTTCGTTTCTGTTTTGAGCGCATTCAGATGCTTTTGTTGCTCTAAAGCTTCAAATAAATCTGGTAAGAAACTGATGAATGTTAAGCGATGAATTAATTTTGTCTGTCGGAATCCTGATTTCCAGGACTGGAACTCCCCACCACTGGGTTAAAAAGATAGATTTTAGTGTCCTGGTGGTTAGGGAGTTGCCCCTGCGATCAGAAGGTTGTGGGTTCAAACCCCAGGACAGCGAGTGGCCCCACTGAGGTACACCTGAGCATTGGTGAATGGGTTAAATACGGAGAAATAATCTCACTGTGGTCTGTTCACATATGAATGATCCAGTGTTTATATAGTCATGCACAGCTAATTATTCTGAAGAGAAACTAAATTGAACATTATGGATTTGCTGATCAGAGGCACGGTTATTTTTCATCAGTCAAAATTAGCAATGCCACATTATATAGACATGTAAAGAAATCTAACTGTACATTTGTTACAGATGTTATCTAGAGTTATGAATTGAGTAGACCTCACATATTTTTCAACAGACATCCTCCATTCAGAAATAATCCAGGATTAGGCTTGAAACTTGTCCAGAAAACCAATGGTCTTCCATGTCCAGGGCTGACTGCTGGTCAAGCAATTTAATAATAAAACCTTGTATATTCATAAACTAAGACCCGATGTTCGGGTACCTGGAATGGTGTCTGGTTACATCATCAGGTGCAAGAGAATTACATATACAGTACATCCGAATAAAAATGTGCTAAGACATCTATATCTATAAAAATACATCTATAAATATATATCTATATCTATAAATCTGTTTTTGTATCACTAACACTTCAAATAAATCTGGTACGGAACTGTTGAGTTAAGTGATGAATGAAATGTCTAAGGGCAGGAATCCTGTGCTGGAATCCTGCTTTCCAGGATTGGGTTAGAGGGAAAGATATTGGTGGCCTGGTGGTTAGGGAGTTAATCCTGCGATCAGAAGGCTGTGGGTTCAAATCCCAGGACTGCTAGTGACACCACTGAGGGTGCGAGGTACTGTCCCCAGAGTTTCTCACTCTAGAGGTTTAAGCAAGATTTCATTTAATAATAAAAAATTGCATATTTCATGTCCCCGCGATCAGAAGGTTGTGGGTTCAAATCCCAGGACTGCTAGTGGCACCACTGAGGTACCCCTGTGCAAGGTACCGTCCCCACAGTTTAGAGGTTTCAGCGAGATTTCATTTTATAATAAAAACTTGCATATTCCATAAGATCCAATGCCCAGGGTGTTCTGATATGGAGTGGTTTTTGGTTACATCAGTTGCAAGAGAATTACATGTACATTTGATTAACGGCATACTAAGACATAATATTATAATGTGGTTATCTATAAAATTACATCTGTAACCTGCCACTTCCTGACAGTGTGTCGGTGCTGTTTGATTGCTGTCCCGGGGCCTTGGTGCAGCGGCATTCCCTGCTATTACATTCCTGATTCAATAAGAGCAATTAGCAGACTGGGATTATGTGGCACTGTTTTATGAGATACAGTATCGTCTTCGTCTGTCAGTTTTATAGACACAGGGAACTCACATTCAACTGCATTGCTTTACCCAAACCAGTTACTGCAAGCACTCCATTCACCCTGGAAGGGGGATACAGGAAATGAAGGAAAATTAAGGGGAAACGTGCACAGACTAAGGGGTAAAACTACCGAATTTTCCACGTACTTTTTCACATTTACCCCTTAAATAACCTGAATTAAGGCCCTAAGTTTAAGATTAAGGGGTTTCACATGCCTTACATCTCTATTAAGGGATCGGTTTTACAAATTAACGGTCATTTAGTTCAAATGAAGGTGTTTGGTGTGTTCTCAAGGGTAAATTAAGTTTAAGCACATTTTAAATACATTGTGTTTCGTAATGATATTAGTTGATAATGATGTATTATCTGGTATTTTGCACAATTAAAGACTGTAGTAACATTATCCACACATAGACGTTGAACTGTACTGTCTATGCAACTGACTGAATAACCCAGAAATGAAACAAAAGCGTTTGCTACGGCCTTTTCTTCTGTTGATGTCTGAGCAGCAATCTTTTAAATACGATTTCAGGGGCGTTCCAGTTTTAAACGTCCAACCATTTCAAATGGAACGCACCATCATTTCTGGGCTAATCAGTCCTTAGTGAATGTTTATTAGTGTGCTGTATGGTATGAGTTGAATTTTACTCATGACCAAAATCACCTAATTTTTCAGACTTCTGCTAAAACAGCAAACTTCTAACACGCCTTTATAGAACCAATATCGAACAGAAAGCAAGCATCATCCTTTCTCATCTCTTCAAGCTCAGATTTGTATTCCCTTTAGTTTCTTATTAATCATAGCGTATGTTTTAAAGTAAACTGTTGTGTTGTTAAGTTTTTATTCTGTTGTTTTATTGCTGAGATGAACTTTGTTTACTTTCTTCTGTAACAATGTAAATTCCCCACTGAGAGACTAATAAAGGTTTATCTTAAAGAAAGGTTTGTGGTCATTTTACCTTTTAGTCTCACTTTATTGGGATGCTACCCTATATCCTCCTGTAGATTATCTCCATGTTCAAATAGCAAACTACCTCATGACTGTCCATGAGTTTAGAGTTGAGGTTTAGAATAAGGTTTGGACTACAGTGAGGGCGGGGTTTAGGACCTCTGCGGAGGTTGAGTTTAGGGCCCTGGTGGGGGTTAAGTTTAGGGCCCTGGTGGGGGTTGGATTTAAAACCCGGGTGGGGGTTGGGTTTACGACCATTGTGGAGGTTAGGTTTAGGACCATTGTGGAGGTTGGGTTTAAGACCCTGGTGGGGTTTGGGTTTAGGACCCTGGTGGAGGTTGTGTTTAGGACCATTGTGGAGGTTGGGTTTAGGACCCTGGTGGAGGATGGGTTTAGGACCCTGGTGGAGGTTGGGTTTAGGATCCTGGTGGAGGATGGGTTTAGGACCCTGGTGGAGGTTGGATTTAGGACCCTGGTGGAGGATGGGTTTAGGACCCTAGTGGAGGATGGGTTTATGGCCCAGGTGGAGGATGGGTTTAGGACCGTGGTGGAGGATGGTTTAGGACCGTGGTGGAGGTTGGGTTTTGGACCCTGGTGGAGGATGGGTTTTGGACTGTGGTGGAGGTTAGGTTTTGGACCCTGGTGGAGGATGGGTTTTGGACCCTGGTGGAGGTTGGGTTTGGACCCTGGTGGAGGATGGGTTTATGGCCCAGGTGGAGGATGGGTTTTGGACCCTGGTGGAGGATGGGTTTAAGACCCTAGTGGAGGATGGGTTTAGGACCCTAGTGGAGGATGGGTTTATGGCCCAGGTGGAAGTTGGGTTTAGGACCCTGGTGGAGGATGGGTTTAGGACCCTGGCGGAGGATGGGTTTAGGACCCTAGTGGAGGATGGGTTTATGGCCCAGGTGGAGGATGGGTTTAGGACCGTGGTGGAGGTTGGGTTTAGGACCGTGGTGGAGGTTGGGTATTGGACCGTGGTGGAGGATGGGTTTTGGACCCTGGTGGAGGATGGGTTTAGGACCCTGGTGGAGGATGGGTTTAGGACCCTGGTGGAGGTTGGGTTTAGAACCCTAGTGGAGGATGGGTTTATGGCCCAGGTGGAGGATGGGTTTAGGACCCTAGTGGAGGATGGGTTTAGGACCCTGGTGGAGGATGGGTTTAGAACCCTGGTGGAGGATGGGTTTAGAACCCTGGTGGAGGATGGGTTTAGGACCCTGGTTTGATGTTGAGATAAGGGTCATGGTTTAATTAGGTCAGTTGGGTTTAATCAGGTTTAGAGTAAAGTGAGTCTAACAGAAACACAGAATACAGGCGTCCACGATGTTCTATCCAGATGAAGTTTGATCACATTTTTCCAATAAAATAGAGTGTTATATTTCTGGTTTAATTAGAGTTAGATTTATACTCACAGTTTTACTTTAGGCCAACAAAAGCAACATTCTTTGTTTTCCAGCTGGAGAACAAATGTTTCAGGATGGGATTGTGTGGAAAAAGTCCCAATTTTCAATTCCTAAAAGGGTCATCCCTTCGTTTAGCAGCTATTGCTCGTTATCGACGGCGAGGTCAGTCGAGGAAGAAAGCATCTAGAGCAAAAACAAGTTGGAGAAGAGCGTAGGAGGGTGGAGAGTGGATAAAGGAGCGTACCGCATCTGTTTCCTCCTGTCTTGAAAGACATCCTCCTTCACTGTCTCCGTACCTCCCTGGCAAATGTGTTACTTAGGTTTGTAGCCAGGAGCCAAACAGCTGTTGTTTTCTACTCGGCTGCGTCTCATCAGCTCTCTCTGCCCTGACTACTCAGTCCCCTCTCGTTTTTCAGGGCTACTTCTTTCTTAATTTACTTTTTTATTCTTATTCCAGGTAGGAATATACCAATCACTGGTAAACACTCGCTGAATTTAATACTGCTTACAAGAGGGGTTGGGCGAAATACCACTCACGGACAGGCGGGTCCTTGAGTCACGACACAGATCCGCTCCTGCGACAGTGATGTAGCCTGATTTTTGGTGGTAGTCGAAGCACACCAGTCCTAACTAAGCCACAGAAAAGGAAAAGGACATTAATATACTTGTACACTGTTCTGTTGTAACAGAAAAATGAGTGTCAAAACCCTTTTTACAGCCCAAAATGGCGTAGAAACGTGAACTGAGGGGCAGCCAACTTTACAGTGAAATATATATATATTATTTTTGAGAGCGTTTACAGTGTCATTTATATATATACTCTATACATGAAATGTGGTTTTAGGGAAGTGGAGGCTTTTAAGAATGGCAATGAAATACAATACAAAAGAACACAATAAAATATGACAATACAAAACATTACATTACACGACATAACAATACGCTAAAATATGACACAATAGAATAAAATATGATACAATAGAATCAAATATGATACAATATGATACGATACAATGTGATGCAATACTATTTTATACGATACGATACAATGCAGCTCTAGTGACAAACTTACAAGGCTATAAGTGATGTATTATATGCTATAAAACATCACATTCACAGCATTTATCAGACACTTTTATCCAAAGCGACTTCCATTCCATTCTTGCTCAGGGACCCAGTGGCGGTGCTGAAGGTAGGATTCGAACCCACGACCTCTTGGTCTGGAGGCAAGTATCCTACCCACTACGCCACCACCAGCGTTGATCCAGAGACTTCCAGAGACTTTAGACTTTTCACTGTAATGAGTTATAACAGGTGAAGCCAAGCCTTTACCATGAGCCACATTTTCTTCAGACTTCAGTAAATTATTTTAGACGTATTAAGACACTATTTGCAGTTTCTGAAACCTCGTCCTACTTCAAAAGTCATCAAACGCATATTTTCTAAATGAATGCCACCTGCTTCATTACCTGTAATGAATGAAAATGTTGGCATTAGTCCAAAACCTCAGATAATTGCAAACCATTCACGACGATAAATGACATTCCAGCAAAGAGCAACAAAAATCTGAAGCTGAATTTATTTCCCCGGCGCTGAACGCGAGGACACGGACTGAGCGGCGGAGACAAGGGTCTCGGTTCTGATCGAGATGAGATTAAACGTGAAATCCTGTTGAACAGATGTGTATCTTAAATCTATGTTTGGCATTTTAAAGCATGCGGCTGAGGATTACAGGCCCCATATCGTGGAAATGAGATTTAAAAGTGTTCGGCGAATGTTAGCATTCATTACAAAATGAACCAATCACTGCAAAAAGGACCTGCTTTGAATGAATTGTTTTGAATGTCACTAAAACCAAAGCATTTCTGTTCAGACACCTGCGTATAGATTAAGGTTTCAACCCGGACTGCTGCACAATACAGGGCAGCCAATCAGAACTCAGGTCATTTACTCTGATCAGCAACATTAAAACCACTGTCAGGTGAAGCGCATGATACTGAGTATCTTATTACAATGGCACCCGTAAATGAGTGAGATATGCTATAAGGAAAAAAGTATTGGGACACATTACAATGGCACCCGTAAATGGGTGAGATATGCTATATGGACAAAAGTATTGGGACACATTACAATGGCACCCGTAAATGGGTGAGATATGATATATGGACAAAAGTATTGGGACGCATTACAATGGCACCCGTAAATGGGTGAGATATGCTATAAGGACAAAAGTATTGGGACACATTACAATGGCACCCGTAAATGGGTGAGATATGCTATATGGACAAAAGTATTTGGACGTATTACAACGGCATCCATAAATGGGTGCGATATGCTACACGGACAAAAGTATTGGGACGCATTACAATGACATCCGTAAATGTGTGAGATATGCTATATGGACAAAAGTATTGGGATGCATTAGAATGGCATCCGTAAATGGGTGAGATATGCTATATGGACAAAAATATTGGCACGCCTGACCATGACACCATCAGGGACTTTAATGACATTGCATTCAATAATATGAAGTCGGTCCCCCTTTATAATTAAGATTGCCCTTCACTGGAAGTATGGGGCCTAGCCCAAACCCTAAAAAACAGGTGTGTCCCAATACTATTGTCCAATAATCCCATTAGGATTTCCTTTGACAATGGGTTAATCTAAAACCCGTCTGAGTCCATTGGAATACTGAGGTTTACCTTAAATATAATGCTCTGTGAAATCAATCTGTCCACTTAGGAGACAACACTGATTGTCACTGAGAGTATAGACTGTAAATCAGTGTTGCCTCCTAAGTGGACAGTTTGATTTCACAGACGTGTGATTGACTTGAAGTTACATTGTGTCTTTTAAGTGTTCCCTTTATTTTTTTTGAGCAGTATAGTTTAAGTTGCATAATTGCCTTGGATTACTGTAATGGTGAGGCGCTTTAAATCTGAGCGCTGACTGAAATAATGGACCCAACCAGCAAAGCAGAGAATTGACTCACCAAATCGCTATGGGAGTGATTTAGTGAACACATCCCAAATTTGTTTCAAGTTTAACTCGAACTTGAGTTTAGCAAACACAATGTACTTAAAAATGTACTTAAGCCTGCCTTTAACGTACCACTGAAAATACACTAAACCCCTTCATTTGAATTGAGTGGTCATTCATTTGTGAACCGATCCTTTAATTTGACCTTAAAAGTGGATTTAAGGCACGAGTGTGAAACCCCTTAATCTTAAACCATAAGGCATTAATTCAGGAGGTTATATTATTTAAGGGGGAAATTCAGCAGATTAACCCCTTAATCACCTTAATTTCCTGGAAAATGAAGCTCAAAATGGAGGTAATTTTACGGGGTGAAACAAAGGGGTTTGTTTTGTTCCGAATGCCTCAGAGGGTGAACGAATCAGAAAAGAACTGATTTAAGAACCTGAAACTGGCCTCTCCACACACGGGAGAAACTGAAAACACCCTCAAACTAAAGACACGCCAGGCTCGGGTCAGACACGCCAGGCTCGGGTCAGAGAGAGGGAAAGGGATTGAAAGAGAGTGAAAACGTGCCTTTTGGAAAAGATCGAGATGAACACTAAGAAAATGCGTGAAAACCCGGACAATACTGAGATTACCGGCTCAAGTCTTGTGTTTGTGACAACGAAGACTCTGTGGTTATAAAGGGCAGGTGATGCCACTGATTGCGGGAGGGTGTGTCAAAGACCGATCGATTCCTCGCATGCGCACTGTACTGTACAGTTTACTCTGAA
>JBBPCW010254403.1:0-13570 GCA_037974425.1 Phenacogrammus interruptus
GTGTATTACAGTCAGTGTGTGATGTGTGTTAGTGTATTACAGTCAGTGTGTGATGTGTGTTAGTGTATTACAGTCAGTGTGTGATGCGCGTTAGTGTATTACAGTCAGTGTGTGATGCGCGTTAGTGTATTACAGTCAGAGTGTGTGATGTGTGTTAGTGTATTACAGTCAGAGTGTGTGTTAGTGTATAACAGTCAGAGTGTGTGTTAGTGTATTACAGTCAGTGTGTGATGTGTGTTAGTGCATTACAGTCAGAGTGTGTGTTAGTGTTTTACAGTCAGAGTGTGTGTTAGTGTTTTACAGTCAGAGTGTGTGTTAGTGCATTACAGTCAGAGTGTGTGATGTGTGTTAGTGTATTACAGTCAGAATGTGTGATGTGTGTTAGTGTATTACAGTCGGAGTGTGTGATCTATATTTAAAGGTTCAAAGAGGGAGGTTCTCACCGGCTTTGCTTGTCTTCAGTCTGGTCCAGTAGCTGGATCCAACCGGAGCCGCTGTGCTGGAACAGAACCTCCTCACACACCAGGCCGCCATCTTCAACCCCTAACCAGCACACACCCCCTGGTGCCGATTCCACACACAGCCGCAGTTCCACAGCGCCACTCCTCCAAACAGGCGCTGAGCACATGGCGCACACAGCACTGTAACCGCTCCGACAGGGAAACAACCGTCTGCTTCTTGGTTCCACAATAATGTTTCCGCATTGATATCTAATTATATACAAACATAATATTATATAACAACTCTTACGGAAGAAAAGAAAACTTAACTTTTACACTCAGGAATTTGTGTACAAAAAACCTAACAGAAACTACCCCAGAGTGATATATCTCTGTCTATCTGTGTGTGTATCAGAATCAGAATCAGAATTTATTGATCCCGGAGAAAATTGCTTATGTGGTGAGTGCCACAACACACAGCCACAGAGAGACACAAGACACAGAGACACAAGAATAGTGTAAATAAAATAAAAAATCTAAATAAAATCTAAATAAAAATCTGTAGAAAGAAAGCAGCCACTATATGAATAGACTATGCTACATACAGAAATGCCATACTATACTAATTCTTTTTTAAACATAATTATATGTAACAGTACTTATGGAAGAAAGGGATAAACAAATGAATTTTATAAATACAGGAAGCAGTGAAGATGTGTACAAAAACCACAACAGTGTGCCAACGTGATATATCTCTATATATCTCCCCATTTAATAAACACAAATATTATTTACTATAACATTTACTCATATTTTATTAATTTATAAACTTTAAATTATATGAAAATTTCATTTTATGAAGGTATTATCAAATGACGCTATTTTTACAGCACTACTGTTCTATGTATTTTTTATTGCATAAAAACGCTCAAAGATTTAAATGAACATTTAAAAATGTACTGTTCTTAAATATTTACACATACATGTTTTATTTATTTATTTTTATAAGGCGATGAGCGTACGTTATCGTTTCCATAATATTTAACTTATATTAAAATGTAATTTTCATTCTCGAATGACTATATTTACGCAGTTTATAATCCAGTAATATTCTAGCTGTTTTTTTTTATTGCATTAGAAATACTGAGAGTTCATAAATACTAATACATTATATTTTTTTAGGTATTATTTGTAATGTCTGTTTTATGCAACTTCATATGTGTGGACGCTGTGATGTTTTAATTATAATAAATATAATTCAGCCCTAAGGTTTTATTGATTAGGAAACACCGAGCTTACAAGTTATTTTAAAGTATGAAAAAAAAAAAAACACTTAAATGCTGATTTGTGTATTTATTTATTGGTTTGTTTACTCTGTTCCGGCGCGGGTCCGGTCACGTGACTCAGGCCCGTCAGGCTGGAGAGGTGACGTGGAGCATGGAGGCGACAAACGAGAAATTAACCTTAACTTCATAGTGCTGGGGGGTTTTGTGTGTTTTTATTTCTTAAAACTCACGTTTGGCTCTAAAGGCAGCAGGAACAGGGCCTGTTTTTTTTTTTCTTCTCTCAGTGGTGTTTTTAGGTAATGCAGCTGTATGGTGGTCTGACAGGATTCAGAGACTGACTGCTGGTGAGAAAAACCTCACATTTTGTCTTACATTTGTTTTTTCTGTGGGATTTCTGGGTGAGGCATTTAAACTGCTCAGTTTTAAGAAGCACCAAACGCCTTTAGAAAAACAGCTGTCAGCTCCAAACTCCTCAGTGTTTCCTAAGAATTCACATGTTGTTCTTCATATATTAACCATACATATAGATCCTTGAACTGGTGAGGCTCTTTTATGTCTATAAATATTGTAATGGTACACACATTTGCTTATTTGTGCTAAAATCGTCTTGATTCTAAAGAGCTCTAATCATAGAGAAAAGGCTAAAGTAGCACGTTCTTACGCAAAAAAGACCTTACAAAACAAGTTTACTCAATGTAAATGTTTTCGTAAGACTTCAGGTTTGGCTCTTCACATATTCATATAGGTTTACCTATATATGTATTTACACACACACACACACACACACACACACACACACACACACACATATATATATTTCTATATATCTATATATCTGTATGTATATGTGTATATGTATACATATGCTTATATAGATGTATGTTTATTTTCTATGTATAAGTGTATGTGTATATTTTCTATGTCTAAATATATGTATATATTTTCAATGTATACATGTATGTACATACATTAATTATATAAATATATGTGTATAATGAATGAACACTATTGATGAATTCATTTATATTGATGAATTTCAAATTGTGAGCTAAGCAGCACTCTGTTGGCCATATAGATGTCAGATTTGTGCTTAAAGCTTCACCCGCTGCACTAATAGATTAATGTCCATCCTTATTCACTGTGGATTTCACCTCACTTCCCTCAGTCTTTGCTGTGATCTTCTACCATGGCTAGTCCTGATGACTTAAAGTTTCAGGGTGAGCGATTCCATTCAGTAAACAGTTTTTGTGCTCATTCCCTGTTTTCCCAGTCTCTTCGCATCTCATGGTTTTGTACATTTTGTAAACCCGTGCAGAATTTGAGGAGGCCACTGATTTGTTGGCTGCTGATCCGGGCGCCTCCACGCTCAGCATCTCCCGCTCCACCACTGCTGCGTCCTCCGGAGACGTCAAGGTGGACCTGTCAGACGACGAGGACAATCAACAGGAGAGCTCGGAGGTACTTTTTTCAACATAAAACATGAATATTACTGAAATTCTTAAATAAAACAGAAAACTGTGAAGTAGCTTGTTCTTGGGCAAAAAATGACCCTAAACCGTTTTATTTAATTCAATATAATTTACCCACACTAAAAGGGTTTTCTTAAGACTTTATATTTTGTGTTTGACATATTTGTTATCCCTGCATTTTTGTGTGTAATTAAGTCTTACATCATCAGCTATGAGCATGAAATTTGATTTTTAATTATTATCTGTTACTGCCCCGACTGCTTTGTCCATAAATTACAGTTGCTTGGAGGTGAAAAGCAAACTGGCGGATTCTGGACATTTGAGTATTATCAGTCTTTCTTCAATGTGGATACAGTGCAGGTATGGAATATACACTCTGGTGGGTCGACTACTTAGAGGGGGTGAACCTTTGCTGATTTTCAATGTGACTGACCTTTCTTACATTTTCAGGCAATGTTAAAAGCTTTTTTATACTACACTACACATAGATGGAATTTTTCACAATAATTTCAAGGTTTTTGCATGATTGAATAACTCAAATGAAAACAAAACCATTCGGAGTGTTTTGATGTGAAATTCTAAATCTATTCAGATAAGATTTCATTTACATGGAGTCCAGGGGCCGGTCTATTCTGCCCTGAGAAAATTACAGGCCAAATAACGCTCTGCTTTCACTCAAATCAGAGCTTGTCCTATAATTTTAGTCTTGTGCAGATACAGATCTCTGGGATTTTCAATGCAAATGTTGGCTTGTGTTGGAAACAGGTTTTTGACTGCTGCAATTGGTCTCCTAGCGCACATTTCCATGTGAAAATACTTCCTGAATTGTGAAATAGTGGATGAAAATGAGAAAAGCGAGATCCTGCAGGCTGATTAAAGAGGAGATTATAAAGGCAGGTCTAGGTATCAAACATTACTTTACACCGATGAGCCAGACCCATTATAGTTACTCACGGATGTAACAGGATAATCAGTGTTGTTTGCTTTAGATTTTTGAAATAGGCAGGAATAGTTCTTAATTAATGTACTGTTGTCAGATTAATGTGCCTTGACAAATCAGGACTGTTCAGACTGTATGAGAGGAAGTGTTTTTACTGATGGATAATAATAGTACGGGGCTGCATCACCGTAGACTGGTCAGAGTGCCCATGCTAACCTCTGTCCTTAGTTGAAAGTACAAAAGGAACAGAACAGGACTTGAAGCAATGGAAGACAATGGGCCGGTGGAGGGAAATCCTGGGATCAGGCATCAGGCAGGACATCAGATTGTCAGCTACATAAACAGTGTTGTGGATCAGGTTCACCCCTTTCACAGCAGTGGCCTATTTTAACAGGATGCGCCTTAAAACACTGCACACATTGTTAAGAAATGGTTTGAGGAACATGGCCAAGAATTCCCCAGATCTCAGTCTGATCGAGGATCTTTGGGACGTGATGGAACAAGTTTGGCGGTGGCTCTTCTTTGCAACCTTCTACTAACCTCTTCATGCCAGATGCCTCAAAGCACCTTTAAAGGTCTTGTAGGTCAGAACTTTTTTGATGGTACATGGAGGACCAACAGCATATTAGGCGCAAACATCTGAATTTCCAGAAGATACAACCAAAATATACAATAAATAATATATGAAATAGTTACAGATATGTCGAAGGCATTGTTTTATGATAGTTTGCATAAAAGCTTTTATGTATTAAAATGCACGCAGGGTCTTGCAAAGAAAAATAGCATTCAAATACACTTTTCTTGTCAACACTTCTAAAAATGTGGGGTAGTAAATTTACAGTTCACCATTTCACATCAAAACACTCCATGACTTTCATAGTTACTTGGTTAAAAACTGAATATAATTTTTTTTGAGTATTTGTACCTCAATTAAATGTCAGCTAAAATTACATGATTGTGAAAGACAGTCCATTATTATTGAGGTAATGGCAAGGAACGGTTTGTCTTTCTTATTTTATTTAGGTGTTGGATAGGATTAAAGGGTCGGTTATGCCTTTGCCAGGCCGAAATTTTGTGAAACATCACATTCGAAGTAACCCAGATTTATATGGTAAGAGTGTTTTTCTCTTCGTCATGTCTGTAGATTTGTGTGTAATATGGATGTCTTATCTTATCATGAAATTCTCTAAATATATTGTAAAATATTTCCGAATGTTTTCCCACATGTATGTTATTATTTCCAGGGCCCTTTTGGATATGTGCCACCCTGGTGTTTTCTGTGGCCATCAGTGGAAACCTCTGTACATTTCTGAGTAAAATGGGAGACACTCAGTACCACTACAGGCCACAGTTCCACAGAGGTGAGAAAATATTCAGTTTATGAAGATCTTTCACATGTTTGTGCATAGATTGGTACCCTGAGTCTTCAGCATGTCATACATTGTTATAAACACAGTTAGAAAGTCTTAGTGGTTTAAAGTGTGTAATCATTTACACTTTTTCCACAAAGCTAAGCTATTGTTGCTCTATACGCTTCCGTAACATCCATTTCTCATTAGCCTCCGAGCTCCTGTGTGAAATAAAAGTAACTTCAGACTTCGCAGCTTGGATGACTGACATTATTTGTTATACAGTTCCCCCAAATATCCTTCCAAAACATTTACACTTAGTGTTTCCATTTAAACTCTGCTTAATACATTGCTGTTTTAAAAAAAAAAAGAAAGGTAAACTCGAGAAAAATTCTGATCAAACTGTTCTAATGTGGAAATGCTGGACTGCAGCTGCCAGAGATGCGTTACAGGGCAGTAGCCAATCAGCAGCAAGGAGAAATAAGTAATGTTTTTTGATTGGCTACTTTTAAACCTCTCACCTCAGAGTAAAGCGGATTTCACCATCCCAAGAAACGATTACCAAAATAATTGTATTTATATTTTATATGGAAATGTAGCTGAATTTAATATTACAAAATTAGATTTTTTTCTTCTTAATATAGCATTAAAATGCATGAAAATTATATATTGGCATGAAAAAAACAAAAAAAAAAAACTGCAGAGGATGGTTATGGTTTACAAGAGTTTCTGCAAACAATTATTAGCACATTTTACTTCTATTTATATACAGTGCACAGAGAGCTGTCCACACACTCACCCCTATTTTATACTTCGTATTTGCAGAAGTTTTGTTCGTTTCACAATGTCTTATGTTTGCTGCACTTATGAACACTGTGAAACCTGAGCTTCAACATTTTGTCTCTCTGTATACTGGATATATATGAGATGAAAAGCTTTTATTTGATTTTGACTCTAGACTTAAATCTGATTCCTCCCTGAAACCATTTCTTTAATGTGATCATTTTGTTTTCCCACAGTGACCACTGCAGCAGTTGCTGTGTTCCTCTATGCATGGCTCGTGCCGCTGGGTGTGTGGGGCTTCATGACTTGGCGACAGAACGCCGAGAGACAGACCAGTGCCTATTCATTTCTAGAGACAGTGTGTGTCTACGGATACTCTCTCTTCATTTACATTCCTACCTCGGTGAGATGGCTATTACATATACAGTGAAAGACTGTGAATAGTTGAAAATACGGATCTCCAGACTCATCTTAGAATTTGTTTATTAAATTGATTACTTTTTTCAGGTGTTTGATTAAGGCTCGTGTAGTTTATGTACACTATATAAACAAAAGTATATTTTACCTGGAGGACCCAATGTTTACATTACAGCCCTGTTGCTTGGTCGGTGAACAACCTAGCGCCACAAAATTTTACACAAATCCTCAGCTCCCCCAGACCTATCAAACGTGGCCGGTGGTGAATCTCTCCTCCCTGCAGAAACGGCGTGAGACCTTTCCATTGAGCCCACGGGGATCCTGAGTTATTCGCCCAAAACCTTCCCCCATTGATCTTTATGGCGGGAAAAAAGTTTTGTGTGCCTTTAAATGCACTGCCAAGTTCAGACTTGGCTAGTAATAAGTCCTTTTCAAAATAACCAAAGACGCTGTACAATTTTGATTAGATAAAGAAGACCGGGCATTTTGTTTGTCTACTTAAACCTAGCGCCGCAGAATTTTATAGGGACCCTCAGCACAGAACTGGTGCAACGGCCCTTGAACACACTTAAATTTTTTATTAAAAGTTCCTGTGTTTGTTTTTTTCCCCTGTAGTATCGAAAATAGTATCAAGTATCGAGTACCATCCTTGTTATCGCTATCGAGTTTGAAATTTCATTATCATGACGAGTATTATGTAGTAATATCAATGTCAGATGGCCAGACACAGAGTAGAGTTATATAGGAAAATGTTTCAAACTAAGATAAATCACTGAATCAACCAAAAACACAAAACTAAACTGTTTAAAAATGTAACCTGTATTACAGCCATGACTCTCACTTTGTTCTGTTTTCAGATATTATGGGTCATTCCCTTTGTATGGCTTCAGTGGCTCTTGATTCTTGTTGCCATGGTGATCTCGGGCTCGGTGTTGGTCATCACCTTCTGGCCGGTTGTCCGTGATGACACAAAAACAACAGCTTTCGTCACTATGGCGACCATAGTACTGCTCCATGCGCTGCTGGCCATTGGTTGCAAGGTAAAAGTAACACAAACGGAATGTGTTCTGATATGGCCTGAATCAAGTTAACCTGATTCACTTTTTTTTATTTATTTGTTTTGATGCCCCCCCCCCAGTCTCAACAACACTAAGTAAGGGCTACCATCAAGCAAGTAAAGACAGAGAAATTCTCCACACAGGTCAGAGACAAAGTTGTAAGCAGTACAGATCAGGGTTGGGTTATAAAAAAACAAAAACAAATCCTGAACATCCCAAGGAGGTCCATTAAATCCATTATTAGAAAATGGAAAGATTACGGCACCACAGCAAACCTGCCAAGAGAGGTTCGTCCACCAAAACTCACAGACCCTGAGAGGAGGGCATTTATTTAGCCGAGCAAAGACCAAGGGGCCACTGCTACTGCAGAGATGGTAGTATCCATCCATAGGACCACTATAAGCTTCACACTGCACTGAGCTGGGCTTCATGGAAGCGTGGCCAAGAAAATAAGCCAGACCGTTTGAAATTTGCCAGAAGGTGTATTGGAGACTCACCAAATATATGGAAGAAGGTGCTGTGGTCAGATGAGACAAAAATTGAACTTTTTGGCCATCAGAGATGCCACTGTGTCTGGCACAAACCTAACACCTCTCATCATGAGAACACCATCCAGCAGCATCATGCGGTGGGGATGCTTTTCATCCGCAGGGACTAGGAAACTGGTCAGACCTGAAGTAAAGATAAACGGCGCAAAATATAGAGAAATTTGTGAGGGAAGTCTGTTTGAGTCTTCCAGAGATTTGACATTGGGATGGAGGTTCACCTTTCAGGACAGTGACCCTAAACACTCCGCTAAAGCAACACTCCAGTGAGAAACTTGAATGACCCAGTCAAAAATGTCCTGGAAAGGCCCTGTCAAAGTTCAGACCTCAATCCAATTGAGAATCTCTGGAATGATTTAAAGACTGCTGTACACAAGCGGCAATCATTCAGCTTGAAGGAGCTGGAGCTGTTTTGAAATGAAGAATGGGCAAAAATACCAGCATGTGGAGATGTAAGTGAAGAGACTTGTCGTTGTAATCGCTGCAGAAGGTGGCTGGACAAATTATTGATTCTGGGAGGGGGTCAATAGTTATGCATGCTCAGTTTTTTTTAATTTTTTTACAATAAAAAAAATTGCATCTTCAAAGTTGTTACTGTGTAAATGAAAAGATAAAAACCTTCTAAAATTCCTCTTAAATTTTTTATTGTAAGAGAATAAACTGCCAAGGGAGTGGGGTGTATACTTTTGTATGGGATGTGTTTTGTCCACTTTTTTTCCTACTGAAGTTACTGAGATATACGATTACGGAACAACTTAATACTGAGGCAACTGTGTGATAATATAGGCATGTAGTTTGGACTATACTGATTAATGGGGCATAATCTTCCACTCCTTGTTAGCTACATTACCCTCACAGCAGTAAAGCTGTTATAATGATGAAGGTAAAAGAGTTCTTAAAGCCCTCTTGGACAAATTTATTAAACAACACTGGAATGGCAAAAGATATAGAGCCCAAGATCTTAACTATTGGAGAGTCTGAAAAGAACCAAAACTAATAATTTTCTCTCAGAGCAATTCTGCGGAACCCAGCAGTCACTTGAAAAGAGTTGCAGGACAGTCTGAAACCTGTAGGAACAAGAGTTCTACTGTATCCACAGTAAAATATGGCGGTGGAAGCTTCATGACAGGGTTTTTTTTTCTCTGCAGATGATGCAAGTAAAGGTGAATGGAGGGATGTACTAGATTAAAGAATTGAACCCCATCGCTCATGAAGCAAAATGACCCATAATTCAACAAAATGACCCATAATTCACAACTGTCATAATTTGACTGGTTTCTAATTGCCAACGACAGCTTTGCAACAAAGTGCTGTTATTATTAATTTATGCTTATTATTCAGGGCTGCACAATATATCGCAAATTTACTGTCATCGCGATATCGACATGTGCAATATACATATCGCAAAAAACTGCAATAAATGGTGTTTTTCCAAAACTCTTGACCCAGAGCCACAGAGAAGAGGGCAAAAACATCACTGGGCAGTTTCTTTATCTTCTGTGCTGCTGTTATAGATTGTTCCTTTTGCTATTTTTATGGCTAATAACTTACTATAATTTAAAATTATTAAACTATAAAATTTAAAATTATTTAAAAAATATTTTCAGATTTTTTCAACAATGTTCACTGGTTCAAATGTTTTATTGGAGGCATTAAAATGCTCTGTTTAAGTAAATTCTTATATATATATATATATATATATATATATATAATAAAAAACATGTTAGAATGGAAGTATTGCGTTTCTTTTTTTCTGCTTTGACTATGGAGTGTCTGGAGTCTTTTACCAGCAAATCCAAAGCAGAAAAACATTAACATGAAGTTTTTACTTATCGCATGTAATATCGCCATCGCAACCCTCAACAACATTATCGTATATCGTATGTTTTCCTAATATCGTGCAGCCCTATTTTTAATACATACGAACTATTCAGAAGCACCAAGTCCATTAGTAATGTGTAAAGTTTATGTGAACTATAACCAACAAAAAAAAAATGTTGTGTATTTGAGAGAAGGAAAGGCATCATGGAAGGTTTTTTTTTGTTTTTTTTTTTTACTGTGATAAGTTTTCCTTGTATAATTGGTGTTTTCCTGTGTTTTCAGATGTATTTCTTTGAAACGGCAGAGCAAATGGTACCATCAGTCTCTCCAACGACGACTCCTGTGCTAAACCACACAGCGTTGACAAACAAGTCTCACTGACCACTCCTGTTGGGGGGGGTGGGTAATGTACAGATAACGTTTGACTGATCAAATCACACATTTGCTGATTAAACTACTGGTTTAGCAGCTTGTAAACACATGAAGCTGCGACTTTCTGCTATAAACTTTGGGGCTTTGGGCTGCATTAGCTATTCGACCCAATTTCAGAGTCACT
Organism: Phenacogrammus interruptus; assembly: GCA_037974425.1. Taxonomy (NCBI): domain Eukaryota; kingdom Metazoa; phylum Chordata; class Actinopteri; order Characiformes; family Alestidae; genus Phenacogrammus; species Phenacogrammus interruptus. Next base: position 10,665 of record JBBPCW010254403.1, read on the forward strand.
GTCAGAATAAAACACCATTCAGTTTTATTCGAGATATTATTTTGGCCTTTCCCTATCGTTCCTTTCACCCTGAACTGTTCACACAATGTGAAGATGCCATTTTCAGTATGAAAACAAGATGTTTTGATCTGACAGTGACAAGTAAACTGCTTTATGCTTGGGAAATTAAAGTTGTATTAGATGAGAACTCTTACAGTCTTCAAAGGAATCTAAATTTGAGGGTCCTGAGTTTCCTTGTCTCTGCATTACTTGGCAGGACACTGAAATGTTTGGATGCCTAAAGCCAGAAGATTTCTTCCAGAGGAGATGCGGTTTTGCTAGAAATGTCATTTCTGGTCAAATTTGAAAAGCTGTGTGGCATTAAATTTGCCCAGCAACACTCTGACCACTCCTTTAACCTGAGCTAGAATGTACTGTGTATATATGCAGTATATGTCATAAAATATCATTTCTGTTCTTTTTGACCCTGTTGAAGTGAGAGCAGGTGCGCAGTTATTTATTTGCATTTTTCCTTTTGTGATCACTTTTGATTTATCATTCCAGTGTGTTTATGTCTGTAAATTATTTGAAATTCTAAGTTGAGGGTTTCTCAATAGTAGTGAGTGCTATGTAAGGAGGGGGCACACGATTTTGCTACTGTAAACCAGCCCTCTTTGGGGAGGTGGAGATAGTAAATAAAATCTGTTTCTTCCATCTGTGATTCTGTAATACAGTGGCTTTAAAACTGGTGATCAGGGACTTCCTGATGGTCTTTATTCCTCTGTCCATGTGTCTCACAATTTGGGTTAAAAAAAAAAAGCAAGAACTATTTTGAGAACCAGTGATTTAAGCAACGCCAGAGACTACTGATGGGTGCCAGGACAATATCAATATTCTGATAAATTACATCAAAATATTATTTTCTGAGCAGATATGTATCATCGGTCCTGTAAACAAATACCAGGGCATAATAATTACAGAGTCTTAAAATAGGACCTTACATCATGCAGAGGTTCTTCTAAATCGTTTGCAGTGTTTCTTTAAAGAACCATCCTTTTAAACGGAACACCATAGGGAACACAGTACAGGGATTAGGGACCAGTTTCACTCTAGAACTGCAACAGAGTGAAACAAAGCAGACTAAAAGATTTTCATTATAGAGTTCCCACTGCCAGCTTGTTCTACTTTAGGAGTAACACAGTCTTAATAAAAGTAAATGCACCCTGTAATGTTTCTCTTAGGAAATAAGTGAGTTAAAGCAGAGAATTGTCCATTCATTGATCTCTCCTGGTGTAATCGCACGTAAAATCAACAGAACCTCAGGAGCATTTGTGCAAAACTAGTTTGTAAATGGAGTTTCCTTTTTTTTGTAGATAAATAGCCCTCATTTCTCAACAAAAATCCCTTAATGTGTATGTAACCTTGACATTGATTGTCAGTGAGTTTGCAGTGGAAATGTAGAAATGTTAGAAATAAGTTTAATTTTGGACAGGAGAAATCAGTACTACACAAAAAATAGATTTAGCTGCAAGTAGCAATGTAGGCACAGCTAAACAAAACATCAGACTTGATGTTTATAGGTCTGTTGTTTTTTTTAATCCAGTCCATTATGAGTGTGTATTATCCTGAGTTTGGTTGAAAAATCTTATAGGTTCCTATTTAACAGCCATTTGATTTTTCTGGAATAGTGCCCTCAAGTGGCCAAAATTCATATAACTGGGAACTCAGCGGGAACTCGCTGATCTCACAATAATGTATTACATTGTTTGCTGTTTCTCCACGACTCGCCTGCTGTTTGTGTCTTCACTACGGAATTCCATTGGCCAACAGTTTGCACTTTAAATATTCTTTAACTCTGTCAGCACCGTCTGCGGACGAAGCGAACCAGATTTGGTGGTGGTTGGATCAATGATCAAGGACGTCTAAACAGCGCTGGGTACATTCAAATCCAGATGTTTTAAAATGTTCCAAATCCTACATTTCTGTTGCAGAAATGCAGGCTTAAGGTGATAAAAAAAAATAATTAATTAGCCATTTGAGCACCTGCCACTCTACAGTGTGGCGCTACAGAGACGGATGATTGTCCCCAACTTTCATCATCTAAAGCGCAATAAAACACTCACATTATACACACGCACCTCTACTGTGACTGTTAATCCCTCAGAGTTTAATAAGGACGAGCCAAACCACCGGCCTGTGACTGGAATCTATTAATGGAATTATTAACTACTCGAGCATTGGAGGCTGTTTAGATTTTTGGAAACGAATATTTGGAGAACAAATGTCCCTCATTTGGATCCAACTGGGACCTAATTTAAGCCTTGTGTGGAGGGATGAATATGAATTAACCTGATGAATATTGAACGACCTGATCTTACTTGGCGGACATCCTGGGTGATCCGATCACATCGCTGCCCAGACAGTTCATACCGGTGGCAAAACTGGACATTGTTGTTATTGACTTAAACCTTGTTTGCACATCAGTACCACTACGGCTGCTCCTTCGAACATGCTAGTGGCCAAACAAATGTCTGTGTGGTCCAATTGAATCTGCACAAGGAAAATAAGAAGGGTCCTGCAAGTAAAGAGGCCACACATTTTAACACACCACAGGACACAGAGTGAAGTTCCTTCTCTATATTTAACCCATTCATCAAGTGAAATGCCACCAATGTGGGGCGCCAGGGGGCAGTGTGTGTACTGTGCCAAGGGTACGTCAGTGATGACAGCAACAGTAATGGAATTCGAACCCACAACCTTCTCATTGCACGGGCAACTTGCCTTACAAAAATGGGCTGTCTCCCTGGAGCAATTTGGGGTTAGGGGTCTTCCTCAGGAACCCAGTGGTGGTATACTCAGTGCTTGAAGTGGGCCGGAACGCAGCGGAACGCAGTTCCGGAACTTCTGTATTTTCGTCTTTTGGGTTC
>JBBPCW010254501.1:0-13552 GCA_037974425.1 Phenacogrammus interruptus
TCCTTAAAGGCCGGGCCGTGAACATAGTTTCTGATATTAAACCGGTCCGTGATGAAATAAAGGTTGGGGACCGCTGTATTATATGATAGTGTATTATATGATTATGTAGTGCATTATAGTACATTATATGATGAAAGTGTATTATAGGAGACAATGTATTTTAATATTATGTAGTGTATTATCGTATATTGTATGCTGATATAGTGTATAATATGATTATAGCCATCATATCTGTATAAATCTGTGGAGTATCAATACAAAGTAAGTCGGAAAGGTAAAAAGGGGTGTTATAACGCAAAGTTAATTATAAATTATCTAAATTATCTAATCTTATTGCATAATACAGACAAAATAAGATCTATATTTATATGCCAAAATATCTCAGACTGGCCCACAGTACCAGAGACAGTCACAAACGTTACAGAAGTCACTCAAAAGGTTCAGGCAGGGAGGAATATTTTCTCTCATTATTATTATTAGTTCTGGACAATGAACTGCTGGACAGGCCTGATCTCATGACAGTCTAGTTCAAAACGAATCTCTCTCCCGTCTCACACCCGGCCATTACCAGCTAAATCATATACACACACACAAAGACAGTATAACACAATATTACTCAGGCTTTACCCAACTCTACCTTCTGAACTGTGATTCTAGGATCAGTCTCCCTCAGCTCTCCAGAACTCAGCAGGTTGACGTCCTACAAAGACAAAAAAATCATTGAAGCTCACTAAGCTCTGAAATAGTTAATTAGTTCATTGATTACTTAACACTGTTTGCTTTAGCTAGCCAAACACTAACCTCTTTTAACTTGAAGCTGAAAACAAATTTATGGGGAATAAAACGACAAAAGTGTTTTTCAGGGTTTGGGCCCCTTACTTCCAGGGAAGACCAAGGAAGAACCTTTGAGGAAGAACCTTTTCTGTTCCAGCATGGCTGTGTCTCAGTGCTCCATAAAGACGTGCTGGAGGAGGTCAGTGTGGAAGAACTTGACTGGTCCACACAGAGCCCTAACCTCAACCACCATCCAGCACCTTTGGCATAAACTGTAACGGAGATTACGAGCCAGACCTTCTCCGCCAACATCAGTGCCTGACCTCGGTGATGCTCTACAGAGTGAATGGGCACAAATTCCCACAGAAACTCCAAAATCTTGTGGAAAGCCTTCAAAGAAACAGCAGTCATCGCTGCAAAGGGGCACCGACTCCATATTAAAGTATTTGAACGCACCCGGTTGGTGTCATGGTCAGGCGTCCCAATAGTTTTGTCAACATAGAGCATAAGCATACACTTCATAATCAAATGAACATTGCAGTTTGTGTGGCCGTGCTGTGGTGGTCTGGCGTGAGGGTGAGTTCCTGCCTCGCGCCCGCGAGCCTAGCAAGGATGAAACTGTTACAGAAAATATAGGAATAAATGAATTTGTATACCTTAAGTGTATGATAAAATCTCTAAGGAGTCATTTAAAATGAATTAAAGTAGCATTTTTGATATCACGAAGGTTTGGTGCTTCATCTCATGTAGCTGTTTGGTTGTAGGCCATGTTTCTAAAACATTTAAGGCATTGATTCCAGAGGAAAGTTCAGTCCAGATAAATCCAGAATTAGGCTGAAACGTCCACATCCACTCTCTACCTAAACTGTGAGAAAATCTTGATTTTGAGATCCTTCGGAACAAATCGGAGGAGGTAAGCCAACAAGCTAACATAGCCCTAACAGGCTCTTGCTGCTAATGATAATTAACTTGTAAATTAGGTCAGGGAACAGTGCGAGTAGACCCGCTTCATCCATTAAGGCTTTAATTACTGTTTGAATAATGAAATATTAGTTATGATCCCTGGGACTTTCCTTAATGGGCTGGACGCTGGGTTCCGTGAAGCTTTTCAAATTAGCTTTTTGTATCGTGGACAGAATTCAAAGGCCTTTGCCTTGAATAGACAACATATAAGCAACGTGTCATGAAATAACTCAAATGAATATTAAGTTAATTTTATCCATGTTGTTCTGGGTGAAGGCTTGTGGATTTCTGCAATAACCTTTTCAATAATGCAGCTTCACATCTTTAAATTAATTAAAGTAAAAGGCATTTTCAATATTGTCGTTCTATTTCGGCCTTTAATTAGCCCTCCATAATTAAGCAGTATATCCAGACTCAGCCACTAATGAGCTCCCCTTAATTAAATAGCTTATTAAATTATGTAGCGCCTGTCAAGCTTTGGTATTAGTACACTAGAAAAACTAGAAAAATCCATTTTAGTGGATGCATCTTAAGGAGTTGAAACTTGACTGTGCATTTAGCATATTTATCCACACACAGTGACACTGGAAACATCGATATTTACATTTAAAAATTGTATTTGTCCATAGATAGCCATGCAAAAATAATGGTTATATTTCTTTGTTAATGCTCATTCCAGGGCTCTAGGCACAGGATTGCCAGTTTGATGTGTATCTACATTTAAGACTGGCTGACCTGTCTAAGCATTGGTCCCAGTATCAGATCATATATTGGAGATATTACAGCCATCTGTAGACTCAAAAAGTATATCCAGCTTTGGCTCTCGCTGTTGGATGCTGTTAGTCAACAGAAGCCCACAGTTATGATGACCAACAGATCATGCTAGGTGATGTGAGCCAGTGTGGGAAATCTGTTGGTACAGATATGTTGGACATCTGACTATTACACCAAAAGGGATTTTATTGACTTTGCATTCAAGTATATTGACTTAAATATGGAGTTGGTCCCCCTTTTGCAGCTTTTACACAGCTGGGGCAGCTGGTAGATTAGTGGTTAGGGCATTCGCCCTGCGATCAGGAAGTCGTGTGTTCGATTCCCAGGACCACTGGGCATCACTATCAGAAGCTCTACGGCAGTGGCCCCCAACCCCCGGGCCATGGACCAGTACCAGGCTGTGGGTCATGTGGTACCGGTCTACCGGCTGCACAGAAAAAAACGTGGATGTTACCCGTGTTCTGTTGTCGGCTCGTTATGAAAATGCTGTTAATAAAGCTGCGAGTACACACTGGATTTACGTTTATTATTGTATTTTAAAGATTATACTTTTTAAATATCATTTATTTGTATAAATGCGTTTATTTATCTGCCACTCCTTAAAGGCCGGGCCGTGAAAATAGTTTCTGATATTAAACCGGTCCGTCCCTTACAAAAATTCACTGTGGTTTCCTATGGTTTTTATGCAGGAACCAGAGTTTTACTGTGGCACCCCATGGTACTTTGGTACTACCCATAGTTTTACTATTGTTTATCCATAGCACTTCATGGTAGCTGTGGTACTACCATAGTTAACAGATACATATAGCACTTCATAGTTACCCAAAAAACCATGGTTATTTAATCCTAGTAAACCATGGTTAATTTTCGTAAGAGGTGACGAAATAAAGGTTGGGGACCACTGCTCTACGGCACCACTACAAGGAAGTGACCCATCATATTTTCAGTGGTGATGTGAAGAAAAGGCTTCGATATGCACCAGAATGTCAGGGAGGAGCAAAAAGAAAATAAACAAAAGTGGGTGTGGGCGGGTTGGGAGAGTCAGTCAGCAATTCAATGTTTTTGTTATCAAATTACTACCATTCTATTTTTTTGTGAATCTCTATATTTGTTATGAATAATAATTTTTTTTTCAATACGAATATTTGTAAATGTTAAGCTTAAGAAAGCCCTGCTGGATATAACATAATTTCAACATTAATTCACTTGTGAAACTATTTTAACCCAGAATTAATTCAACATTAAATCAATGGATGAAAAAGTTACCAAAATAGTGTTGAAACAACGTTGGATAGATGGCGATCAACGTTGATTCAACGCATATGTGCTATCTGGGCTCTGAAGTACCCTGAGCAAAGTACTGTCCCCACACACTGCTCCCCGGGCGCTGCCTTTGTAGCTCCCCTCCCCGCCGTCACTTGGTGCATGGGTTAAATGCAGAGGAAGTATTTCATGGTGTGTTCACATATGAAGGAACCTTCGCATCACTTTTCTTCTTGGGAGACTTTCCATAAGATTTTGGAGTTTCTGTGGGAATTTGTGCCCATTTATTCTGTAGAGCATTTATTCTGTAGGCACTGATGTTGGACAAGAAGGTCTGGATCACAATCTCTGTTCCAGTTCATGCTAATGGTGTTGAGGGCAGGATTCTGTGTGAGCCAGTCAAATGTCTTCCACACACAACAAGCCATGTCTTTCTGGAAATTGTTTTGTGCATTGGGACACAGTCAAGCTGGCATATAAAAGGGTCTTCGGCAAACTTGGTCCACAAAGTGTCTTGGTCTGCTGAAGCAGTAAGATTGATCTTCACTAGGAGTAAGGAGCCCAAAAAACCCTGAAAAACAGAGGTGTCCCAATACTTTTGTCCATAGAGTATACCACAAGTTTGTGTTCACAGCAGTTGGAAAAGATGTGATGGTGCTTCACATTTCAGGGAATCATACGCTGGCTCTTACTCTAGCGGTGTTGGGGGTATTGTGTGATTGGTGAGTGGACAGGACTAAATTCAGGAAAGAAATATGAAGTGTTCTCCTAAACCAGGCCTATTCAACTACCAGGCCGCTGGCCAGATCCGGCCTTTTTGAATTTTTTTTATGGCCCGCAAGACTGTCAGGAAATCAGTAAGTGATTCGTGTGATATAATAAAGCAATGGATGATTTTGGATGATAATTGGCTGGTAGTCCCCCGATACTTTCAGCAAGATTGGCCAATCAGAGCACAGAAGTTGCCGTATTATTAGCCAATATCGCAGCTGAAATAGGCGGGATTTGTCAGAAAATGGATGTGTTCCCTAATGCAGCGCATAGCTGGCGGTAACAAAAGAGAATCCGGCCACACACACACACACACACACACACACACACACACACACTGAGCAAGGGGACAGTCTCTGTAGTTTTAGCTCGTGATGTATCCACTCTAACAACTTTAACGGTCAGAGTTCTCGTTCAGAACCGGACGGGGTTAAAACATAGGCATACCGGGCGCCGAATTCTGTCAGATGCTAGACGCCCCCCATAAACAGACCCGCCGCGAAATCACGTTAGCACATAGCCCCCACCCCACCCCCCGGACAGCACAATTTTCTGTGGCCCCCGAACCCCCAGTGACTTTAGTATCCGGCCCAATTGCTATTGTAGTTGAATAACCCAGTCTTAAACAGTGCACTTCACTGCAACCCCAACTTTATATTTTCAGCATAGGACCAAGCTGATAAACAGTATGTTCCATGGGCTTTTATCAAATTGTCAATTATTATGCTGGGCACCGAATATATAAAAGCCAGCCTTGCAGCTGCAATAGCTCCAAAGCCTCTAAACACTGTTCTTAAATGAATGACTATTTTGCGAGCGCATTGTGAGCTTAGTGTTAATAATAAAAACAGACACAGTGAACTAACAGCATCTTTTTTTATTTCATTTCTTACACGTGGGTTACAAGACACCTTACAACAGTCACTGCATGCACACGTCTACACCTTACTATTAACATGGAATCTATCGGTCAATCAGTTCATCCATTTCTCTGCTTACCTGCTGACCACAAGGCAAAAGATACAAAATTAAATTTAAGAAAAACAAAGCAGCAAAGGTAAAGTGCACAAGCAGTGGAGAACTCTTCACACTGCCTTCTTAAACACTTGGCACAAACCATAGTCCATACTCTACAAGCCATTACAAGGATTAATGGTGGTTTATAGACATAAGTGGTCATTACACCTAGGAGCTGAGTGTTCTGGGAATATACTTTCTACATAAAGTAACATCATATCGCAATGTAAGCCAGTATAGTGCAGAACATTTTGGAGGCACCATGTTTTCTACCATTTCATCCCTTAAACAAGGTTTTCTTCTTATGAACAGAAATGCATGAATGCCATTCAGTCGCGAATAGTGTTCGCTCAAGTCTCTTCAGTTATTTTCTCTGCTCTCTTCATTTCACATCTTTGCTATCCATTTGTCCTCATGCTGCATTTCAGCAGCTATAATATATAGTCATTGCTCAAAGGCTTCTGTTACAGTAGCAAAATCTGTCTGCTTTTCTCACACACCTAAAACCGACCATCAGACGACTTTCCTGGAATCATTCTCCATCTACAAACCCACGTCTCAAACACTGACCCCATCTCACACACCAGCCAAGACTCTATACTATATGAAACTGCTGCACAAGGATGCCAGTATAATGCCATTTTTATATTACACATCGGCGCACATCACCACTAATTTCTGCACAGCTGCTGTCCATGCAGATTCTAAAGCCATGTCCGTTTAAACAGACCATATGTGCAGAGCATCCCCAAGCTTTGTGCACATCCTCACAGATCAGTTATTTGGTTAGGTTTCTAAAAAGTGAAGTGCATTTACGATGTGTAACGTCACCAGATATTGCCCACATCTGGGCTGTGACTGTGATTAGCAAGTATCCCTGATATTGGCTTCATCAGGTCAGGGAAGCTCCTGGCTCCCAGAGGATTTCAGGATCCATTTCACACACACTGCCTCTCGTTTACAGCCTAACCTAGCAAGCAGGGAATATCACTGAATCCCACAGCCACGAGCGAGAAAGACAACGAAGACAACAAGAACAACTTCACATGAAGTCAAATGCAAAGAATAAATAATTACACAAAAACACGAGCCTCTCTTTACAAAAAGGAAACGAACAAAAGGACCTATTAGGTCGCCTCTCCTCGTGGTACAGCCCACCATCACTGTACCCTCAAAGGCAGGTTTCTCATTTTGAAACGTCGTTTTAGAAACGTCATGGCAAAGTTATAATCAAACGATGTCTTCTATAAAAGCATGGCTAAATGTTGTTCTTTGTGTACGAATAACAGAAGAACTCATGTTATGTAGTAGCACTTTTAGTGTTGGTCTTGGTCATGTGGTTCCATAATTAGGTTAACTCTTTATCGGCCCTGCTGAAGGTACTGCTGGGTAAACATGTTCAGCTCACTGTCCAGCCAGCCAGCTTTATTCCTGCAAAAAACACACACACACACACACACACACCAATTAGAATTTACATTTACAGCATTTATCATACACTTTTATCCAAAGCGACTTCCATTCCCTACCTACAGGGGGCAGTCTCTCTCTGGAGCAACTTGGGGTTAATGGTCTTGCTCAGGAACCCAGTGGTGGTGTGCTGAAGGTAGGATTCGAACCCATGACCTATTGGTCTAAAGGCAAGTATCCTACCCACTACGCCACCACCATTTGTTTATAGCAAATGTACAAAGTACTCGTTTTACTATCAAACAGAATTAGTACTTAAAACTCTAATTGGCACAGAATATAAATGTTTCAGTGAACACAAATGCTTTTATAAATCTCATAATCGAGTTTGCTTTTTTACGAACACAAACCAATGGTCAGTTTCTCTTCTACTTAATTCAGAAAACAAAGCTAAAAGTGCTAAGCCTCTTTAGGATAAGCAGCGTTCCTCTCAGGATTATTTCTGAGTATAGAAGAGATTGTTTAAGGAAATGTGCTTATTACCTGAGCAGCTTAGCTTTGCTCTGTAGAGAGTCCAGCTGTTCAATCTTACGGTTCATGTCCTGAATCTCATCCTCCAGCTGCTGCCGCGTCACATCCACCTGCTGACACAGTTGGGCAAAGGTGCCTGCCAGCTCCCTGTGTGAAACACACACACACATTAGAGACACACACCTTTAATCACCGACAACCAGCTTCTTTTGTACTTCTACCAACAGGCCCTGGCACATCATTTGAAACCACACAAAATCTTGCACAAATGAATTAACGTAGTGTTTACAAAACTGATCGAATGAGGTTCATTCTACCATTTGGGAATTATTTTGGGTCAAGATGATTTTGGGAAACCTGTCCCAAGAAACTATTAAAGAAAGAGTTGGGGGAAAAAAAGAATGCAATCAAGTCCAAACTGTGCCGATAACAAATACTGCCAACAAACAGTGGAAGTCAATAGTCTTCTAGTCAGTTGTCACTTTTGGCAGTCAATAGTTATTCATTGGTCGTTTTCACTAAAATGCATATCTGACTAATTTATTTCAGTTTTATTTAAATTTACTGCTTGTCCCTTCACTACACAAATTGTCAAGCTCGGTTTGGATGCTTTCATCGGTCCAGTGAGCAAAAGGTCTAAACACACCCTAGTCTGAGTCACTTATCAATCCTAACACGGTTGTAAAAAAAAAATGTATAAAAACAACTGTGTGCAACCAAACTAGTTCACCCATATAGTCCGTAAGTACGAGGCTAATGTCGTAAGCTGAGTGGGCGTGAGCGTCGTAAATTTGAAACGTCAAACGTCGGGACTGTTTAAACCCGAGGACTCCCTGTAAATCACAAGATAGGCTGCCCTGGACACATCCTCGCATCCGGTCTTTGTTTATTGTACAATAGATAGTTAAAATAGAAACTTTAGTTTAGATTAGTATTTATGGGTAATTTTTAGTTCCTAGTTTTTATATTCTTATATTTATATTTATTTTTTTAGACAGAATGGCCCATGTGTGTGTGTGTGTGTGTGTGTGGGGGGGGGGGGGGGTGGGGCTGTGTGAAAATGAATTCTATACCTGTATACTGTGTATATTGACAAAAAAAACCTCTCTTGAATCTTAATTGTACACAGATATATGGTTTCAGTGATACTATTGAAATTCAGTCAATGTGCTCTGGGTGTCTTTACATCTGGCTTTTTAAGTAGCCAAGTTAGAGTGATCACCAAAACCACAAGGTGCAAACAGCCTCTAGATCTAAACTGCCCCATAGTTATTTTATTTTATTCTATTGTTGTTGTTTTTTTTTGGGGGGGGGGTTGCTGCTCCTAACTGTTCACTTTTCTGTAATGTTTTTTTTTACAGAATAATAAAGGTGTATCTTATCTCGACTTCTGCCACTAAAATGCATTACATAACTTTGTCCACTAGATGGAGGTAGACACTAAGCATTCCAATCAGGCAGATGGAAGCCACAAATCTGGCCCTATTTATTCCATATGGGTTTATGTAACAACAGTGTGACAAAATGACATTTCCATTAAGGCAAACATTTAGCAAACTTACTGCTAGTTCTAACACACAATCTGTCGTGACTGGATTACACTTCACTCCTCTTGCCAAAACTGCAACAGCCTAAGGATTTGAGAGACTTTACCAGGAAATGTCAGACATAATGCAGCCTCAGGCAGCTCTGAGGGGCTGGAAACTCACTGGAGATTATAAGCAAGAGATCTGTCGTCTTCTATACATATATAAAAAAAAATAAAAAATATGACAGCATAAAGCTTGCTCCTGCTAAGTGAACATTGTCCATTGATCTTCATCTAAACAGAAGATTTTGAACACAAAAAATGTTCACGTATTTGCATTTCAACGTGAAACCAGACGAAACTATGCAAGATGTAACAGCAGCTACAGAACTGAGGTTTATTGGAACATAGCTACTAAACTTAGCTGCTGCTCTTTCTGTTTAAACAAAAAAATGCTACTTAAAATAAAAAGCTTAAGAAGAGATTTTCATAAGCAGTGGCAATTTCAACTTCGACAGCTCTAAGAAGAAATAATCCAAATATTTTTAAAATAGTTTCTGAATGAAAAATAAGTATTTTGGCATCAACTTTTTTGGGAAATTTAAGCTTCAAAAGAAAGATGGTGAAAATGTCACCTCAGGATCTTTCCAATTACTCTCACTCTTGTTTCTCAATGCTGTAAGGAAAAAGATGAGACATGAACACATTACTCAGAGAGGGTTTGTGCATCCTGAGCTGACACTTACTGCTGGACTTGGTGGCTGCAGTTGGAGCCAGTGTAGCTGACTATGAGCTGCAGCTTTTCGCTGGCGTAGTCTACAAACTGCCTCTTGAAAGTTCGCTCTTTAGCCTTGGTGGTCCATGTGAGCCTCTCATACACATAGAGCAGACCATAGAGTCCTACAGACAGAGCAATTAGCCTCCAGCCCACTGCCTTCCAGATCTGAGAGAGAGAGACAGAGAGAGAACTTTACTATAAAGCAGAGGTCACATGCAAGCATGTTTCTACTTTTACTGAATATCAAAGCTTTTATTAATCATGTCCCATCTTAGTTATAATTGACCTCCACCACACCAAAAGAGTCACATGTTTAAAAAATTAAGGTCTGAAGTTGTTAGCCTCAAGACAAGCTTGTGTTCTTCTTACCACGCCTCCTACAACGATGATGCCCATAGACGTCCGGGAGGTGAGAGACGCCAGTCCAGTCACCATTGAGACCATTAGCTCTTCTTGAGTCATGGAGCCTTGGGGAAAAGGGGGCATGGCAGCACTGACCGGGGTGATGGCCATAGGCCTGGGGACCTGTGAAAGGATGGACACACACACACACATACATCTCAAACTATCTTCATACTTGCACAAAACTACTTTAAAGAAGTAAACATTCTGGGATATTTAGCCTGGAAAACACATAGGCACTCAAGGCTCAGTGATGGACATAAGGATTGATGGTTAGCCTCTCTGTTCTGGTTCTATAGCAGAGCTGCAGCATAAACTACTGACGATGTTAATGTCAGCTATTACAGAAAGGTTGTCAGAAGACAGTTCATCGCAGGCTGCTGCATATGCGGCTACAAAGCTGCAGACTGGGCAGAGTGCCCAAACGGAGCCCTGTCCAGCACCAAAAGCCCTTATAACAGACATGTGAACATCAGAACTGGACCATGGAGCAATGGAAGAAAGTAGATCTTTTACATTACGTGGACGACCAGGTGCATGTGTATTGCTTACCTAGGGAAGAGGAGGCATTAGTATGAACTACGGGGTCCTGACATTCATGTTAATGTTAATTTTACACGAACCATCTGCTTAGACATCAATGCAGAACAATTACAGTAACCTCCCACTTACACAGATCAGCAGTCGCGGGTTTAGTCTCACGCTGATTTTTTTCTGAAAACCAAACTAAAGATTTTTAGTGGAATCCCCCGCACATGCATGGAAAAGGCAGATATCCTCCACATATTTTTGCTTTTGTGACGTCCAGGCTTCATCTGCCCCGCCCCCTGGTTCTCCAGGTTTGAAAGTAGCCAATCGGAGCACATTATTTTTCCCTGGTGCTGATTATTTTTCCCCAAGTTCTTTCAGCAGTCTACATTCCAAACCGCAAGTATGAAGCATGAAGTGAAAGTTTTTCTGTTTGTGCAGCCTGTGGACACTTCAGTGAACCTGGCTAGGTACTAATCTAATCTTAAACAGAAAAGGCTGGTACCTGATCATTGTAACCCATAAGAGCACGGCGGGTGTTCTTGGGGCCGAGGAAGCGGTTGACCAGCATGGTCCAGCCCATTGAGAAATGGAAGCCGACGTCCTCCTGGAAATCACTGCATAACTTATCACAGTTGAGGTCATAGCTGAGGCTGAAGCACTGCCTGGGTACCATCTTATCCACCTGTTCCCTCACTGATAAGGGCAGCAAGGGCTTCAGGCCATCTGAGTGGGAGGGTGACAGAAGTGTTAATTGATCTACAAGTCGATCTATAAGTTAGTAGACAGTGATCATATTATGTCAGCTCTGCTATGAACGACTGCTCATCAACGTAATACAGACCTATCATTTCGGTCTGGGTGATCTGAAGGGCTGCAGTGATGGCGTTGGAACACCTATCAGACATATTCCTGCCCAGACCCTCCTCTATGTGCTTGTGTAATTCCTGAAAACACATACAAACACACACATTCTTTAGGAACAGGGAGTAATGCTCTGCCATTCTCCAGTGTCAACACAAGCACAGGGATGAACAACGTGACTAGAAAAGCTGTGGACTTTCCACTTGGCAGGTTTGACCATTAACAGTGAACACGAAATATGAAAGTGAAAGTTAAGAGAGACGATCATAAACAAGGTTAAATTAGCAGGGAAATGCAGTGCTAATGATGGAACACTCACGTTCTTGTACACCTTCAAAACCACTTGAGAGGGATGGAAGTCCATGTGAAAGTCATCCACCAGCACATGCAGTCTCCTTATCTCTTCGGCCATTGCATTTGACACCTGAAGAAATACGTGAATTAATGTAGACCTAAAGCAATGGTCACATAACACAGGCCACGGAGGACACTGCCATTAGTTACATACAAATGATAGGCAGTAGGGCTGCATGATATTAGGAAAACATGCGATGGCGATATCACTTGCGATAAGTAAAAACTTTATAGTGTTCATGTTTTTCTGCTTTGGATTTGCTGGTTATAAAGACTCCTGACACTGACTAGTCTATGCAGAAAAAATGAAATGCTTCCATTCCAACATGTTTTTTTTTTTAAGAATTTACTTAAACAGAGCATTTTAATGATGCCTCCCATTAAACAGTTGGACCATTAAACATTGTTGAAATTTGAAAATATTTAAAATAAATGCAAACAATTTCTTTTTTCTTTCAGAAAAAAAACAGCACAAGGAACCATCTAGAACAGCAGCACAGAAGATGAAGAATTTTTTTGCCCTCTTCTCTGTGGCACTGGGTGAAGAGTTTTGGAAAAACACCATTTATTGCAGTTCAGACTTTGGCGATATGGATATTGCGCATATTGATATCGCCATGACTGTAAATTTGCGATATATTGTGCAACCCTAATCGCAAGTCAAGTTTAGAGTGTGCTGGTCAGCCCTAGTCTGCAGATCACGCTTTGTTTTTGAATGGAATCTGATTGCAATTCAATAGTGTATGCTTGTTAATTCTAGAACAAATTCTATTAACAGCCAATAAAAATACCACTATCTGTGTCTCCTAGTAAAGCAAGAATGTCTGTTTTCTTGTCCATTGGGTGTTTAAAATTTATTTCAATGTGTTGGGTAATGTGTGATGCCTATTTTTTCAATGTAATGATCCACAAAAAGATTTCTGATTAAATGTATTACCTTATCGGCTTCACCTCTATTTTGGCTGTTTTTTATCTTATTGTTTAAGCATTGCTTAATAAAAACATTCTAAAGCTCTGCCTGTGATGTGCAAAACACTGTACTTTGAGCTTTTGAAATGAATCCCTAGATTTCGATCTAGAAGGAACAGTGTGGTGAAAGATTAGACTGAATAGTGTAGTAAAGTGAGTTTCTGACCAAAGTTCAAAGCTCAGTATAAAATGACATTGTGCATCAATAGCAAGTTGACAAAAGAAGTGAACCTTGAAAGACAACAGCACACTTTATCTCTGGAAACTTGTTTGTAGAAGTTTTGAACAAAACAGTCACTGTGATTTCCCCCCTAGTAACAGTATGGTTTGGGTCTACAGTAAACCCCCAGTACGCGGATCAGGAGTCGCGGATTCAGTCACGTACTGATTTTTTTTTTGAGAACCAAACTCAATTTTATACGGAAATCCCCACAATAACACGGACACCGCAAATATCCTCCACCTGGAATGCTCCGGTAAAGTCACAAACGAGTGAGTGAGTGAAAGAGAGAGAGAGAGAGAGAGGTACATAGAGTGCACACGTGACAGAGAGAGAGAGAGCGAAACAGAGAAAGAGAGAGAGAAACAGGTTTAAAACGGGCGCGATCCGAACGAGAGAGAGAGGC
>JBBPCW010254513.1:0-13550 GCA_037974425.1 Phenacogrammus interruptus
ACCTACAACACCTCCGCGAGCTCCTCTGAGGACGAGCGCGTGCACACTGACAGCAGTCCACAGCACTGAGACACACACTCACTCACTCACACACACACACACACACACACACACATCCTAAGTAAACCTCATGATGTGATTCACTGGACTACACCGAGATATTCCTTTGCTTACTAATAGCTACATAAGAAGAGAATGAAAGTAGAACCATTCACAGACATCAGACAGAACAGAGCAGTTTGCCATGAGATCAAAGGTGTCTACATGTGACAATATGCAACAAAACATCCAAAACCTGACAGAACCGTAAGAGCTACTTACAAGACGCAGTAATTCTATTGGTCACTTTGGTCAGATCTATCAAAAGCAAGAATTTCACATTATTACTGTCCGAAAAACACATGCATCTCCATTTTATTTTAATTTTCTTCACAATTTCTCCAAACAGCAGCTGTCCTTTACGATGTATGAAACTCTCATGATGAATGAACCAATACAAATGCTTCATTAGTTGCAATTAACTAATTGGGAAGAGAAGTAAAGAACGTTTTGGCCTTCTCCTGTAAAGTGGTCATTTTGGAGTTTTTTTTTGGACAGCGACAATATTTTCACATTACTGATTCTACTTTATGACCGTATTAAATACAATGTTCTAATAGGCTTGTTTAATGAAGCCTTTAGTAGAAAACCAATGTGGTGGGACACCTGGTGAGCAGTGTGTGGGGACAGCAGTGGGGACCCACTTCCTAACCACTAGGCCACCAGTCACCCCATAGTCTTTTGAGGGGTGATTATCTGGGTAAGACTGATATTCAACTGGATAAAAACATATGAACCCATGCTTAAGATTTTAGACCACTTTACTCCCAAATAGACAAACACATACATTCCTGTCATTTCCTGAACATTTACATCACTTTCCCACTTACTCTAAATGTAATCAATTAGCCCAGACATATATGATGTCTATAGAACGCTTCTTTAGTTTTGTACTAGAGCTTTGTAAGCAGTTTAACATACGGCTCCTAGGTTAGAATCAATGCAGTTACAAATGACCAAATATTTTACATTAGCATACATGATATCTAGCTATCAGCTATAGGTTTCATAAGCTAATTGTTAAAAGGAGCATACAACAGAACATGAGGTATGTCTTGGCCGATTTTAAAGTCGTCAGTTGAATTTCTTGGCCTTATAGACGTGGTAAAGTGTCTCTCCTAGGTAAACACAGTTAGTAGCTCCTGAGTTGGAACAATAATAATTAGAGGAGCCGACCAACTTGCTAAGTCTATGTAAGCAAATACATCAAGCCGCTCCCCAGCAGCGCTGCAGGTTGAAGGTTTGGTTTCTAATGGGGAGAATATGAGCTGTTTCTGACCACTGTCTGGTCAGGGTGGGTGGTAGATTTTTTTTTGTGGGTACTAGTGGGGTGCAGTGTGTGTGTGAATTCCCTGTGGGCACCACGCTTTCCAGGAACCCTCGCAGAGCATGGGGCATGAGCCTGAGCCCCAAAGCCACAGAATCCACAGCATATAAAGGCTCTTAGTTCAGACAGCTGGCTGGCAGCTACAGCAAAGCATGATGGCTGTGTTTGATTTGGGGTGTGTGTGTGTGTGTGTGTGTGTGTGTCTGTGTCTGTGTCTGTGTCTGTGTGTGTTTGTGATGGTTGGGGCGAGAAGCAAGTTATCATGTCACACACACTATGACTTTTTAAATTCCAGGGACCGAAATGGGCAGAAAAGCAGTGAAACATCTGCATGAGCTTTGAACACCAGATCTGAAATACATTTAGAATGCAATAGAATTGTTGTTTAACTTTATTATTGTTTTAGTTATTAGATATCATGAGAACATCATTAAAGGGGATTCCACCATTTTTTCTCCAGAATATCTTCATATTCAACATTTCAGGCCAAGGCCTTCCCAAAACTATTATAAAACAACATGTCAGGTATCAGAGAGCATGTTTTATATAAAACCTTTCTGCAAAGTAACCTTTAGAGTATTAATAATGTCTGATTCCTATCAACAATACTGTCTAACTTGGTAAGCATCACTAAAAACAAGCAGAAACTTTACAGTAACACTGGAAATGCTTTTCCTATTTATATCAGTCCTTCTTTTTAACAAATTATACCAGTGACTCTAGCGTTTCATTTTAAGTGAGAGATAATTAAACACGAGGAGATGTTCCATGATGTATGCACTGCATGGGATCTTGGAGGGCTAATAGGTCATTATAGGAATCTTTTATGTGAGTGGGCTCTTACTGACCAGCTGGTTTGGTGCGGGTGGTCTTCCTTTGCTGGAGGGTTTCTCTGTGTTAACTATAACACGGGTTACAGCAGCAGGGACTGTCCGCTTAAGCAATGTCAACTAGAGAACATCTTTAATGATACACAGAATAAAAATTGCCCTGTAGAAGATAAAAAAAGGTTCAGATGTACTGGGTCTTTAAATGATAGTCACTTCTGAAACATTCCTGACCTCATTTTTGCTGTAGCCTTTCAGTCAATCTGAAAGGTTTCTTAGATATTAAAAACACAAAAATGTCCCTGGTGGTCAGCAGAAAGGGTTCAGGCCAAAAGCAATCGGAACTATCAGCAGCATGGCAGCGCAGAGCGTCTTTCCCACACCCTACCTGAGCGAGATCCTGCTTAGCAAGCAGCTTTCGGCCCACGGCGGCCATTTTGATTGATTGGATTTTAAGTTGCCCAGTTTTCCGGAGAATGTCTTGCAGAGGATAAAAAAAGCACAGACCCGGGTCTTAGGACTCTCACTGTGATATTTGTTTAACACCCGGTCCAAGCAAACACTTGCCTAACTTCTATGTTTTTAGGCCTTTTACTTAAAACCTCCTATGAATCACTGCACCAGAGCCAATATCTCCCAGCAGTCCAAGACCAGAGAGAGAAAATCAACATGGGAAAGCAAAGCCTGGTATGTTGCACTGAAAAGAGGCCTTCAAAGAAGTCAAAGAACTCTCCAAAGAATTCTCCAGATAACCTGTTACCTGTTTAAAATAGCCAAGTCTGTTGTGGAAGGTGTTTATATTGGCTTATACTGCATTTTAGTCAATTAAGTCATGAATCCATAAGATTACATACTAGAGAATGGAGTAGTTTTCTGCACAAGAGTGGAGTACTGAAACCTTGCTGAGCACTAAGGCTTCTCCACAAGATCTGAAGGATAAATGTGCTTTCTGTGAGGACAATTGAAAGCAATTTCATTTCCGAGTCAATGCTGCTCTCTGTTGTTCTCTACCTGTGTTACATGAGACACTGGAAGAGTGAAGGGTAGCACTGCTCCCTTCAAATCACTGCACCTAACAGAAACAACAGAAACAGTTTTCGGGGAAGCCAGTGGCCTAGTGGTCAGGGCGTTGCCCTGCGATCAGAAGATAGTGGGTTTGAATACCAGGACTGCTAGAGGCACCACTAAAGGTCTTAGCATTTAAAGTAAGAATTATATTATTTGAAATAGAAAATGAATTGTAAAACACACTTGAGTGAGTTAAGTTACTGACAGCAAAATAGTCCAGGAACCAACAGACAAAATGAAGAGAGCTAGGCATAAATGGTTAAAATGGAAAAGCAAAACAAAGGGACTCTTATTCCAATTACTGATCCATCAACACTTTGTTTAAATACATCTGGCTATAGTAAAAAGTAACTACATCTACATCTGATAACAGCATTTCATATTTACTTGTTTAATAATCCTACTTAAAGGCCTTCATGCAATATTTTTGGATTCCTACTGGAATACTGTGCATTAGGGAGTCATTTATTTGGGTCAGTGCCCACGACTATAATGGAAAGCAGCAAAGATCGAAGAGGAACTAAAGTTTGTGTATTGCAAAGATGCACACAGTTTAAAAGGCATTCATTTTCATAGGGGGGTTTGCATGGATCAGGTGCTGCATGTAACAGAAAGATCAGCTGACAGGTTTTGTGAACAACCTCACAATTGGTCATTTGCAGTAAATATGGTTCTCCTCTTGTTTCTCTCTTGAATGTGTGGCTCCTTTCACCCCTTATGTTCCTTAGTCTCCAAAAGCATTAGAAAGTATTAAATTGGTGTCACTGGGGTGGAACCCTCAAGGGTACATCTTTGGCACCTTTTAGGAACATTTTGTTTTCCTCTGTTGAATGGATGTGTGGGTGCCCCTCTAATGATGTAGTTTTGGCGCTGGCCTTATTGTTTTGGCATCGCCTTAATATCAGTTCACTGGAGCTAGACATTAAAAGCAACAAGTATGTGGATGTGTGAACCTCGCCAGATCAGACAAAGACACCAGACGTCTACTGCACTGCGTTCC
Source organism: Phenacogrammus interruptus (assembly GCA_037974425.1). Classification (NCBI taxonomy): domain Eukaryota; kingdom Metazoa; phylum Chordata; class Actinopteri; order Characiformes; family Alestidae; genus Phenacogrammus; species Phenacogrammus interruptus. Next base: position 4,322 of record JBBPCW010254513.1, read on the forward strand.
CTCAGTGTTTGTTGTGGGTTTAGGCAAGGATGGGGATATTCCTATTTATAACACGCCCCATTTCTTTCTGTCCTTTATTAGCACTCTGTGTGCAGTCTGACTCTGGGTTAAGGTCAGAACGCTGCAACACTGGCGTCCAGGTTCAGCATGAATGCAGAAGCTTGGGCGCCAACAGTATGTGATAATGGGTGAGTATTTTACCATAGCCACATTTATTACCAATGCTCATGTGTCCTTAAAATGTCTCATTTTGTTCCAGTGTTGGAGTGTGCATAAAAGGGACTCTGCGAGTTTCTGGCCAAAATCCACCCCCCCTCTTACACTCTCAAATAAAGCAGCCATTATCAGGAGTCTAGCTCACGGCCTACTGGGTGGTGAGGGAGCTGAATACAGTAGTTTCTGTATGTTCATTGAGTTCAAATTGACCCTTTTTCCTCCAAAGATCCAGCAGTCTTTCCACAAATGGATTTTTGATCCATTAAGAAAAAAAAGGAGAGAAAGGAGGCCCTGCCTTTCAGGTTGACAGCAGGGGAATTCTGGGATGTGTTGCCAAGGGCGACCACAGGATGAACAGGGGGAGAGTCAGCCTCTCCGGATCCTCGCGCCAAAGCGCCGCTAAAATATATCTGCCTCCTGATTTTCACAGACAAGCGGGAGGGAAAGAAAGTGCAGCAGAGCACACTGTAGCTTATTTTAATGTTCTAGGTGTCCAAAGTGCACTGCAAGCGTTTTCAGAACATTTTCTGGTAGAGCACATCTCCGGACTGCCTCTGAACGCTGTAAAACCAGAGGTGTCACATAACAGGAATGTGTGAGGTCAGGTCTAACTACTAGATTTAATCACCATTCATAATTAAACTATACATTGTTTACTATATGGTACCTCAGAACCTGGAATGAGTGATGTGTTAAAAAAATCCATTAGTTTACTTCTCTTTTTTTTTTTACACCTTTGCAATTAACTGGAAACAAACTGACAGTGATAAATTATTTAAGCTTTCATCTCTCTTAAAGCAGTAGAGCAGCCGGTGAAATATAGATTAATTAAAACTGAAACTGAGAGGACTATTCACGCTCTAGCAAATATAATTAAATATTTTATTTCCAGTGCAGAGTGCGAGTAGTATATTAGTGAACTGTTTATAGACAATGACACAGTGTGCATGCAGATTACAGGGTTGTAGAGAATAATTATTATAGAGAATAGTAATTAAAGAGAATTGTTTGTTATTTAATGTTATTTAATGACACATGAGAAAGGAGGACATTTTTAAGTTTAAAAACATTTATAAAGATTTTTGCAAGAACCCTTTAAATTAAACCATTTAAAACCCTGTAAAGAGCTTTTAGATTATTTGAAGACAATTTTAACTTTTCAAACCATTTTGGTGTCTCTGGAGACACTTCTTCTTCTATAGTTCTTCTATAGCAGGGGTGCACAATCCTGGTCCTGGAGTGTGTTTGAGGAGAAGAACTACAAAACTGCAGGACTGGAGTGGAGCACTCCTGTTCTAGTATTACTCAAAGAACCCTCTGTGGCACCTTTACATTAAGTACATTTAAGTAAAATTTATATATGTTTATGCTTTAAAAGCATAGTACTTATTTGACTAATCCAGTTTTTTTTATAGCTTTGAGAATATTTGTGAGGAAAGAAGTCTATGGTATTAATTTCCATCTTAGTCATTCACATGCTGTTTGGGGGCTTTAATTTCATTCTTATCATTGGCATTTGTATCAGACCAAAAGCAAAGGTTCACAGCCTAGAAATCAGTTCCTGTACCATTAGAAATTGGACGTACTAAAACTTTCCACAGCACTTCTAAAGGAAACTCTTTTTAGATTCTGTTTCTACTGAATACATCAGAATTTTCTCATCGTAATTCTCCAAGCTTTTCATTAAGAGCACTGTTTGGCCAGTACAGCATGAGTAGCAAATACTTTTCCTGCCTGGATCAGTATTGTAACACTACTTTCCTAACGTGCAGCCAAGAAAATGGTTTAAATCGATTTATCGGCTCGGAATTGTCCTGTTGTGTGCAAAACCCTACATAATATAGGAATATTTACAAAACGAGAATAAGAAATCAACACAAGAATATTGAAATGTATTTATTGTAATGTTGTGCCAAGTGAATATATGCTCACTGCTCTGAATAATTTCTTTGGGGAAAAATCCCATCACTACAGAAAAAATCATACTTTTATGATGAACGTTTATGCATCAGAGAAAAAAATCTGTAGAGCTAAACTCCAGGGCCTGCAGAATATGAGGCATCTGCATTTGCGATTAAAGTAAGTGGCGTATTGTGTTTCCTGCGGCTGTGATTCTATCCAAGTGGACATCTATCCAGGTGCTTTGGTAACTTTAAGAGGAGACAGGTCACACAGACACAGCACCGGTCAGCGGCACAGGAATGCACTGGAGGCTGAGCATCAGGATTAGTGCTGACCACCCACATGCATTCTCGTGTGTGTGTGGGTGGGGGTGGGGGGGTTCCACTGACCTGTGAATGAAATTGTTGTCCCCTTCCACTAAATCCCAACCTCTACCCAAACCCCAATAATGGCTAAATTAGGTTTTAAGCGAAAACTGCATTTTCTTCCTTTTTGGGATGGCTGACACACACTCACCCATCCACCATTGTGAGAAAATCTGAACTTTCACTGCAGAAATGAGGTGAATTGCTTTTTAAAAGCCACTCTGCTACTTTTGTAAGCAGCTAATTTTAAGTGGATGGTGGTCTGGTGGATAGGTAAATGCCCCTACCATCAGAAGATTGTGAATTCAAATCTCAAGACTGCCAGTGGCACCACTGAGGTACCCTTGAACTCCCTGGGCACACTGCTCACTGGGCTGCTTTACTCATGGCGAATGGGATAAATACAGAGGATTCAAGCAATTTCCTCCAGGTGTCAATATAATATAAATAAATAAATAAATAAATAAATAAATAACGTCCACATTATTTAAAGGCAGACTCTTCAGAAAATGCCTCCCTATGGTGTTCAGTGTGACTGGAGATGGAACTGTAATGATGGTCTCATTGTTGTCTATATATTCTGAAAGGTGCAGATGACTGGGCAGAACTTTTCAGTGAGAATTTACATGAACTGAAGTGTTCACACATGAAGTGTCTCAGTGTTCCACCATATCTGTTGAAGCTCACACTCAGACACCCTACAGCTGTCAGCCTGTAAAGTGGGAGTGTCAGCAGTGTGTTCTGTTTGGACATGAAGCACAAAGTCATATTTATGTCAAATCATGATGAGATCATAACTTCATTGTAAAATCTACGTTTGTAAACATCTCTGTGGAGTTGTGGGTAAATATAGGGAGACAGTTTATTTATGGAACTATTTACATCATTGAGAATTACTGGTCAAAAAAGGCAATTTCATCTGCAAAATGAAAACAGAATCTAAATAATAATAATAAAATAAAATTGAATTAAATTAAATACTTTCTTTATATAGATATTTTCCTTCTCTCTCTCTAACACACACACACACACACACACACACACACACACACACACACACACACACACACAGCATGGTGGACTCAAAGGGGTCGGTGGCATGTAGTGGTTATGAGTTAATCACAGTGGCATGGGCGGCCAGCCGGAAAACCAGGATGTTGGCTTAAAGATCTTAAAATCTTGGCTTGAAAAATCTCCCCACACCTCAGTGCAGGCCGTTAATCCTATCAGCATGCGTGAAAGTGTGTGTTTGCCCAGGGAATTGGGGCAAATTATTCAATTTGTCCATTTTGAGAATGATGTTTGGATAGCTAATTTGTGGAGGACATTTCCTGTGGAGAAGAGAGAGCGAGAGACATGACCTCGTTTTGAATTCTAATTTGAGGAGGAGAAACAGGCAAAGCAAAAATAAACGAGACAATCAGGGGAAAAGTTCTCCCAAATGGAATCCACGGTTCCCTCTTAAGTCGTATAAATGAAGGCTGGTTAAATCATACAAAAAAACACTGTGTGAAATGGTGTGTGTTTAAAGCTTTGCACCCTGTTAAGCTCACATCTCCCTGAACAGCAGTTTATACATTACCCAAGGTGATGTTAATGAGGAATAAGGGAGAGGTGGTGGAACCCATTCACATTTACACTCATAACACTGCACTTCCACTGGAAACAGAGAGGCCTCTTCCTGAGTTAGAGCCTAATTAACTCTTTGCTCATCTAACAACTCTGTTACTATAACAGCAAGTGCAGACCAGAGCAGCAAAACATGAAACAGGCCGAGCCAAATGGAACATTTCGCAATCAGTAAACTGTGTGTGCCACAAAAAAGGTGAAGTGAAGGACTGCCGTCAGGTATCAGTGATGAACTGAAACATGCTCCTTGATTAAATACAAAACAAAAGACTATGAATCTAAATCCATATGAGAAGGGCATAAAGGGCAGGATTGCACAATATTATTTATAACAGGGGTCACCAACCTGTTTGAAACTGAGAGCTACTTCACGGGTACTGAGCCTCACGACGGGCTCCCAGTTTGATACACTGGAGCAGAGTTTACTTAAACGTATCTGAACTTCATGTATAATAAACATGTTTAAATGCTTTTTTAGAAATTATAAAATTAAATGACAGACACTGTTCACTGGCGAGTTGTGCTATTTTTAGAACAGGTCCGCGGGCTAATCATGTGGTCCTTGCGGGCACCATATTGGTGACCCCAGATTTATAATCTCTATATGAATATAAATGAGCATGTTTGCTTTGTTTCTTAGATAACGTTGTTACGTCACAAGACATTTACTGATGTTTCTTAAATCTTAATGAGGCTTGTTTTGAAATAGCATTCATGTAATAGATTCCTGAAGTTCTTACTCGCCAAAATTGTGTGTAAATGTATTTGCATAATTATGCATTATTAATTTGAATACATACTTCATCATCAGGTACAGGATTAACCAAAATGTTTTACTGGATTAACACATTAGAACAGGGCGAGAGAGTAGAGTGAACTCGGTGTCCTCGATTTTTTCACTTAAAAATAATTGTGGGGAAGTGGGGGTGAGAGAGAGAGCGAGAGAAAGGAAAAGGGAGAGAAATAGGGAAAGAGAGGTTTTGTTGATGGCTGTCACTCTGCCTTTTCCTAAGCATCTGAAGTAGAAGCTAGTTTTAATGATATTTCACTTCTGAAGTAGTTCTTGCCTTTCCACTGTTTCCTGAAGATTCAATATTGCTGGAATATATTCTCCTAAATGAACTTAGTCTGGCCCGCTGCATCCTCAGCTCAGTGCTTAGATTATGTATGTGAACATTTTAGAAACAGCTGTTAGGAATATTTAGGGAATTTGGTTTAGTGAGCCAGACACTAGCACACACCAAAAGGCTTGATCATCCACATCCTATTTGTAGAGCCCATTCTGACAGTGATTATACATAATGCAACTAAAACTTTTCCTTAGATCCATTTTCATGCTCTGGCAAAGCCCCACCACCTAAACTCTGGACCAAGGACCTGGTGTACAAGACTCATCAATGAGTTTATTACTTTTTACACAACATTATATGTTTATTTTGCACTCAATTGTATTATCATTTGATTTTTTTTAGCATACCTGCAGAAAAGTATGTTTTTTTTAACATTTTGAGATTAAGTGTAGGTGGGGCCACCTGTCTGGTCTCTGCAAAGCAGAGGGCATTTCAACACAAGAGCATGCAAGTCTGATTTCCTGCCTATTTTTCTTGTTATAAGGCTTATGTGAAGCGACTGGTAAAGAAAAACAGCATTTAAGCGAGGTGTAATGCACGGATATGAAAAGTGGTAACAGCATGTAACTGAACCTGCACAAAAAAGTCCATTGAATTTACGAGTGAAACAAATGTGAGAAAAAAATTGAAAAAGCAAGCGGCTGAGGTTGTTTTTGTACTTCCATTTCTTTCAGTCAGGAATCTACCGAGCCAAAGCCTGACGGAGGTCTCGGTCCAACGGCATGCTGGGACTTTTCAGCGCAACCTGAGAGGGTGACAAGGCAACCGCATGCTGGAGAACCACCGGGACTGTCATCGAAGGGAACTCGGCGTTTGACTAACTGCTTCCCTCCTTTCCAGGGCTAAGCCCCTCTAAGGCCTGCGAGCTGCAGTGGAAATGCCCCCGGCTGAATGGAGTCCTCTGTTCGTCAGGCCCTGCCCACACCCATCTCCAGCAGCTACCACCCACAGAGCACAACACGTCACCCGGCCCTGCAGCACGTTTCTCAGGGCCTCTGCGCTCTCTCTCTCTGCCACTCCACCTCATGGTCGCCTCGTTGGGAATTTTACACCTACATTTTAAATCACCGAGTGAGAGCTCATGCTGGAGGACGCTCGAGTTCAAGAGCAGAATGTGTAGATCATGAAGGTTATAATCTGATAGCTGCTTGCAGGAAGGAGCAGAGAGGCCGTTTCACACAGGCCTGACTGTGGAACCTACCTCAGCATCCAAGCTACTTAAACAGAAGACCTGATCTTTTCAGTTATTTCTGCTGATTTTCTGTCTCCGTATAACAGTTACATTCATTTGGCAGACACTTTCAATCAATGCAATGTACAATTTGAGGAAACACTCAAGCTTCAGGATCGTAGCAAAACCAGATGAGAGTGCTAAGTGATAAATCTTTAAGTAGGGAGTAGTGCAAGAAGCTTAATAAGAAGAGCAAGTGTGATTTACAATAGGTGAAGCAAGGAGAAGTTCTCTGAACAGAAGAGTCTTCAGGCAGTTTTTGAAGACAGAGCAGGATTTAGCCGCTCTGGTCACCTTTGGCTGCTCTTCCACCAGTGGGGGACCACAGTTGAGAAGAGTCTGGACTGGGTTTGCTTTGTGTGTAGGGATGGCAGAGCCTGATGCTGTTCTTTTGAAGAGCAGAAGGAGTGAGCAGGAACGTAAGCCTGAATGATGAGACTGAGGTAGATGTGTGCAGACCCAGATGTCACTCTGTAGGGAAGAGTTAGTGACTTTAATTCTGGCAGTAATGGTTAGCCAATGTGGGTCATTTACCACTGGGGTAACGTGAACCTTTGAGTCGGTTGAACTCAAGATTAGGCAATTGTTATTGTTTGTCAAAAATTCTTTGTAACTCCTCCTATTCAGCTGGGGTCTCTGGAGTGGTCCAACCATCCAAGCATTGACCTCATCATCAGGACATTGTCTCAGTAAAAGAGGACTGTAGCCGGGAGTCCTGTGGCCAGGTGCTCCCATCAACCAGCAGCACCTGCTAATCTTCTCCTTCCTAGCTTGTTAGCATGATATGGGGGAGGGGGAGACCTTCTACAAGAATTCTAAATGTAAATGCTTATGCTTAACCAGGGTTGCATGGGGTACTGGAGACTATCCCAGCGGTCACAGGTCGAGAAAGCAGCCGCACCCCTACCAAAGTTATTTATACTGTTATACTGTTACATAACACATACTGTTTCATAACACATACAGTCACCTCACAAACTGTTACCTAACACATACGGACACAAACATACTGTTTTCTCACACATTCTGTTACCATACTGTTAACTTGTACATGATGTTACCAAATACATACTGTAACCTTACATACACTGTTGCTATATTGTTAATGAACAAAAACTGTTTTGAAATGCATTCTGTTTCCTCTCACATTCAGTTTTCTAACATACAGTATACAGTTACCTAATGCATATTGTACCTCACATACTATTACCTAAAATATACTGCAACTTCATACGCACTGTTTTATCACACATTCTTCTGTTACTGTACTGTTATGTTGTACATAATGTTATCCAACACATACTATAGCCTTACACACACTGTTACCATACTGTTATCTAATACATACTGCTATCTTATATGTTTTGCTACCTCACACATTCTTTATAGTTAACACATACTTTTACCATAACCTGACTTGTATCTATGTTCATTATTTTCATTTCGGCCACAGACAACGGATCAAATAAAACACATTTACTTAAAATATGACCTCATTTGAACCTATAGTGTTGTTATACTGTACTTTTTGATCATTATAACAGAGGACAATTATCATCTATAAATAGAGGATTCTTTACTTTTGGTCTCAGTTTTAACTCTTTGTCTCTCATTTGTGCTCTAATTTAGTCTTGACTAATCTAGAATCACTTTGGAAACTGTCTTGAACTGAGTTATCTAAATGGGCATTATTCTTGTTTTAAGATGGCCACTACTGTTTTGTTTAGCTGAGCTTATAGGCCCATATCATGGAAACTGAAATGTCCATCCTTTATTAAATAACAGAGAGTTTAATGTAGAAAGCAAGCATAGTTCGTGTTGCTTAACATACCCCTCTTCCCCCAGTCTATACAGCCACTTTTGAATGTAATTCACCTACATGTACATCAGATCAGCCATACCCTTTCCCACAAGTTAAAGAGTTCAGACAGCATTTTTATTAGTTTACAGTAACAACATAGCTTGTTCTAAAAGATAAGCAGATGTTGGAAAACTGTCATGTAAAATAGAGCTTCTCAGGGGAAATCTGTATAGGAACAAACATGTGATTTCACAAAAGTGATTTAGAAAATAACCTAGGCCATCTTCACATAAGAGGATAAGCATGAATGCTCCAAAGTCTGTATGAGTGTGTGTGTGTGTGTGTGTGTGTGAGTGGGTCTATGACGGTGCCTGAACTCAAACTATGAAGCCTCTGTGTTTGCATTTAATGAATTTCTTCTCCTCAGAAACTGAATCCAAGACTCAGCATTACAGAAGAAGAGACAAGGAAGGAATTAAGCATCTCTCAAAGTTCTTATGTGTGCCATGTGAGATATCTGAGGCTACACCCATATGAAAGAGTGGAGACAAACAAACCCACAGACAAATACAGTAAATTACTTTTTCTGCTACATACCTGCAGTCCTGTATAAGGGCAGTAGGTTTTAGCCCAGTGCCTGACTGATATGGACTTGCGGTGACTGAGTTAGGTTCTGCTGATATTCTGTGCATATTATACATATATGCACTTGGTCACCTTCTGTACCACCATTTGTCTACTGCTACTTCTGTTCCAAAGTGTAGAATGTGCACCTCTGTATCTGCGCTCATGGTAAGATGGCAATTACTGCCCTCTAGGGGCCACACAGTGGAGCTACAAGTGCCAGAAATGTGAGGATGTACAGTGACCTGGCGTGAAATATACACTACCGGTCAAAAGTTTTAGAACACCCCATTTTTTCTGTTTGTTTGTATTGAAATTCAAGCGGTTCAGT
>JBBPCW010254519.1:0-13549 GCA_037974425.1 Phenacogrammus interruptus
AATACTGTAGGGAAAGGAAAAACAATTAGATGTGTAAAGCACCTGTTTTTTTAATATATAGGAAAAGATGTACAAGAGATAAATGAGAGAACTGGTCCATCACTAAGGTGCTCCTGGAAGAGGTTGGTCTTCAGACAACCCTTGAAGACAGCGAGGGCCGATTTGACTGCAAGAAGGAGTTCATTCCAGAACTAAGGTGGCATATCTAGTAGATTAACATGATATATAAGCAAGTATAAGCAGGTAATGTAAGAACGCTTTATCTCTAAAGTTATGAGTCCCACCACAACCCACGTTCTCACGCCCACACAAGGTACGATAAAGGCTAGAGTACTCACGGACTGAAGGTCAAGAAGTTGGTATGGTGTGTGCTATGGTAGGGTGATGACTGAGCATGGACTACTTGCTTACATGGCTTATATATATATAGTTTGACACGCTCATTTCCAGTTGCCCTAGTGGATCACGTGACCTGTGTGCATGACAGTAACCCCATTCCAGGACCGTAGCCTGACAGACCCAGTGGAGAGGATGTCCAATGATGGTAATCCTAGATCAAGGAAGGATCCAAGATAAACCACCAAGGCACAAGTGTTTATTGGATAGCCAGTGCAAGTGCAAGTGATTAGTAGATAGATATACCCTGCCACCAATATGGAAATAATGCTGCCTGGTGTACTGGTCGTTCACCTTCTGGATGGCAGCATGTGAAAAGCCACCAGCACCTGCGGACTTGCTGACAATGGTGCATCAACCTCTGGCTCTTGATGTTCAAACATCAGAGGCTGGAAACTGTAACATACATCAAAAAGACTGAGACCTGTTGCAGAGGAGACTTGGAATGAGGTAGCAGGCTCTGGAGCGCAGTCGACTGGCTCGCTCTGTTTGACCGTTCGTCTGAGGATGGTATCCGGAGGAGATGCAGAAGACAGAAGGTCCGCCAGAACTTGCCCATGAACTGGGGCCCTCTGTCTGAGACAATGTCCTTGGGAAACTGATGCAAATTGAGTACATGCTCTAAAATCAATTCCATAGTGGTTTTGGCAGTGGGGAGTCCACCTAAAGCCACCAGGAGCACAGCCTTGGAGAACCAATCCACAATGGTTAATATGGTGTCCTTTCCACTCTGGTGGATCAGTGACAAAAGGCAGTGCGATGTGCGACCACGGTCAACGAGGAACAGGTAGAGGCTGAAGGCCACCTGGAGCCAGTTGGTGTGAAGATTTAGTCCAGGCACACATCGCACACGTCTGGACATAGGTCTATATGTCTTTTCCCATTGATGGCCACCAAAAGGCTCTTCTAACAAAAGTAATAGTTCAACAAACTCCTGGGTGCCCAGCCAAGGGGGAATCATGACTCCACTGTAGAACCTTGGACTTTGTGGTGTCTGAGACAAAGAGATGCGATCTTCCAGCTCCCAGCAGAGAAATGATGAGTTGAGAAGGGAGGACAGATGTGGGGAGCCTCGATTTCGTGTTGCTGTGAGAGCACATTGGCCTTAACATTCTTAAACCCTGGATGTTATGAGCCTGGACAGCGGATGAGTCAAAATGGAAGGGCGTCTAAGATGGCTTGGTGAGAGCAGTCAGAGGCTCTGCAACAGAACTGAAGTCCTGGATGAACCTCCTATAGAAGTTCACAAAACCCAAGAAACATTGGAGGTGCTTAAGCGTTTTGGGTAGAGGCTAAGTGTGCACAGCCTCCAGTTTCTGGGATATCCACCATTATGTGGTTAAGCCCCTGATAGGGCCCTGTCTTTTTTCTTTAGGAAGAACAACCCCAAGCTGCAGGTCATATAGAGGGCCAAATGGCCCCCTGACAAAGACCCTCATCAATATACTCCTCCATGGCCCACTGCTCTGTCACAGAGAGAGAATAAAGGTGACCACAGGGCAGTACTGTGCCTGGCAGAAGGTCTATGGCCTGATCATATAGCTGATGAGTTGGTAAGGTTCTGGCTTTTTTCTTGCTAAAGACCTCTGCCAGTTCAAAATCTAGGACGGGAACAGCCTCCAGGTTGACTTCGGAGGCCTCAGACTTCCCTGAGCACATCCCAGCAGCTCCTGCCAGGCTGGACCCCATTGAAGAATAATATATTTGGTCCATGACATGAGTGGATCATGATGCAGGAGACTGATGAATCCTAACAAAAGAGAAGGAGAGGTGAAAGTATTGCTTCGGTCGGTGGAATAACGCTCCTCCTGAAACTCAAAAAGCATGTTAATCTTGTCAGCAATACAATGCTTTTCCTGTCTCCCCATACCACTTATCAGGCAGAGACATTTTGGGAATGAATGTAGATGTTGATGCTGGGAGAGGGGGAGAAGATCAGGATGCCGCCTGTGATGCTGCCCGCTCAGCAGCCTGCTCACACACGGTATTCTTGAGTGTGGTGACTTGATGAGCAAGCTCAGCACGAGCCACAAAGGACTCATGAAGTGTCTGCCGCGAGCCGACCACGTCATGTTCCAACTGTGTGATCACTGCAGCCTGCTGCATAACAGCATCACACATAATGGCAATGTCCGCCAGATTCATGGCTGTGGGCTCAGTCATTCTGTCATGATAGAGGGCAGCCACTACACCAGTGTAGCATGAGGGAAAAATCCTAACGCAGAGTAGCGTGAGAGAGTTGGTAGATCACGCACTTTGCTAAAAGAACACTTTATCACTAGAGTTATGATTCCCACTGGAACCTGAGCTCTCACTCACACACAAAGTATAATAAAGTTACTCACGGATTGAAGGTCTAGAAGACAGTATAGTTGAGGGTGATGACTCAATAACTGAGCATGGACTACCTGCATTATCTGGCTTATATTTCATGTGACTCGCTCATTTACAGTTGTCATGGCACATCACGTGACATGTATGTGTGACGCTCTGAGAGGAAAAGAAGAGACATGCAGCTTGATCAGTGCTGATAAAGAAGGAGGTACCAGTCCATACTTGGCCTTGAAGGCAAGTGTTAAGGCCAAGAAGGGACTATATATAGGAGATGTTAGGATAAAACAAATTAAAATTGAATTTAAAATTAAATTTACAGTAAAGTGACTTAAAAACATAGAATTGAGATTATTATTTTCATTATATACTTGATGCAGTAATATATTTCAAATTCATTATTTCAGATACTAAAGGGTTGGCCTTTTAGATATGTTCCTAAATGTTTCATTAAATGTTTCTTAAAAGTTTGTAACAGGCTTGACAGATATTAGTGGAAGGAGACCTCTCCACCTTTTGTCATAAGGATTGTGTAAATATCCTGTATTAAGATGAAAAATTTTCATAAGCTGTAGATATAAAATAATTTATAGAGTAGTCTAAGAAAAGATGGCAAAAGGGTAATATTGTTGTTCAGTGTGGTTAAAATAGTTTTAAAATAAGCTGTTATTTATTTAATTCTTTCATCTACAAATGCTTCATGATCCAATTTCTACGGTTGGCAAAGTGGGCTGAATCTGGTGATCTGCAATTGATTGCTCTTGCCACCACCCACATAATTGGGAGAATCACAGCATTTTCCTCACTTGAATAAAAGTTATCAGTGAGGAAATAACACTTTATCACTCTTGTTTTGTTTTCTCCCTATCCTTTCAGTGGCATAACAATTACAGGTGCAGGAGAATGTAATGTTGGAAGTCTTGTCCAAGATCTCATACTGGTGTAGCATGGTGTGCATGGCTGCCAATGCTGCTTGACTTTTATGCATTGTTTGTTTTTAGTTTGGCCTTAGAAATGTGAAATTCCAGTGGGTTAAACATACATTTTGAAGCTTATTAAGGTACTCATCAACAACATCGCCAAAGTAAAGACCAAGAAAAGACCAATAACTAATGTTAAAATTATTTCTCAGTTAAAAGCGCACGTTCAGACTTCAGGGCTAGAAGGCGAGAGTCATCCTGAAGCTTTTACCTAGCAATAGGACTACAGTAATCCCCCGCTATTCGCGAGGATTATGTTCCAAGAGCACAATAAAAAAAACGTGTTGTGCTTTGGTAAAAAAAAAAAAAAGCCTAAAAATGCCTAATTTTATAGTGTTTATAGTGCGCAAAATATGCTCCCTAAACATTTTAATTTAATTTTAAACTGTAATACATGACCCTTAAAGAAAATATTATGGTAAGCCCATACAGACTACTGTAATTCATGCACAGGCATTTTCTTTGGTATAAACAGGTAAATAAATTAGTGTAATTTTTAGTAACAAAAATACAGTAAAATGTAGTAATCACCAATAAAGCAGATATTTTAATTTAATTTACAATAATAAAACACCCTACTGTTTATACATAAGTTCAGTTTAGGTGGACCTGCGTTGTTGGTCTACCGCTACAATAGGTGTAAGGTGTTCCTTTGTTTGAGAAAGTTGTTGGTCCGTGCACCAGTTTATGTTCTTATTCTTTACAAATAAAATGCTGAACACAAAATGGAAGCCTGCCTGTTTTCATGCTCACCTTAGAGTAGGGAAACGTAACATACTGGGGTTTAAAAAAGCGAAAATCAAGAGAAACACTCAAGATGAGTCAGGGCCAGACTGGCAATCTGTGCTCTTAGAAAAGAACGGCTGCCCGATGCACTGCCGTCATCAACCTGTCTTTCTTGGCCGATACGCAAACATTATAAACAATAAGCTTTAAATTAAAAATGTGTAAATATCTGAAACACACTAAAGTAGAAATGCAAAAAAACCCAAGTTAAAACCTAAAAATGAGCACAGATGGAACAAAGGGTTCAGATAGGGTCTGAATATGGCTGCACCACCCCCTACACTGATTTATATTTAGCTAAATATTACTATTTATTAGGAATGCACCGAATATTCGACCATTGAAAATTTTCATCCAAAAATGTCAAAACATGCATTTTCAGTTTCGGCCAAATATTTTTGTTTTTTAATGTGACCGAATCAACAACTGCAACATGCATCCAGTGATTCCACTATATATATCGGCAATGCCAGTCTTTGATTTAATACACTATTTTGTTTTAGGCATGCAGAGAATGTTGCTCTCTTTCAAGATTTAAAGCACTTGTTCTGAATGCACTTTGTTCACGCACTTCATTCAGAATATTAAAACGCACATGAATTCACATGTTTTATGAGAGAAGATATTTAATTGTATAATATTTCAGCTTTTAGGCTAGGCAGCAAACAGACTGACAAAAATGATCATTTGCTAGCTGCTTTATGTTGACACAGGTTACATTTAATCAAGACTGTGTTTGTCCCCCAAACTAAATGAAACTGTGACTGCCTTGGACAGTGAGGCATCTTTTCCTGATGCACTGAATGACTTTACAAATGCTTTGAGGCACAGAATGACACAGTAGCGAGAAAAGGTCTGACCGGGTGCTCTGTATTACCATGGCTGATGTAAGAAACTGGTGAAAGCAGAGCTCTTAGCAAAGACAGAGCCTCTTTTAGACCCACTTCAATACAGACCCTAGAGAGGGGTACAAGATGCCACAATAACCCTACTTAATTTTCTAAATAAACATCTAGAGGGGAGAAGGAATCATGCTTGGCTGCTTTTTGTGGACTTCTCATCTGCTTTTAACACCATCAAACCTCATCTGTTAGTTGATAAATTATGTACCCTTAATCTTGATCCAAGTTTGGTAGATTGGATACTTGATTTTCTTACCTAGAGATCCCAGAGATTGCGGTGAATAAGAAGCTGTCTGGTGTTTTAACATCATCTACTGTTTCCCCGCAGGGGTGTGTTCTTTCATCTCTGCTGTACATCTTATATACCAGTGGCCCCCAACCCCCAGTTTTTTTTTTCTTTCTGTGCAGCCCACGGACCAGTAACACATGACCCACGTCCCAGTACCGGTCCGCGGGCTGCACAGAAAAAAAAACTGTGGATGTTACCTTTGTTATGTTTTTGGCTCGTTGTTATGAAAATGCTGTTAAGAAAGCTGCGAGTACACAATGGATTTATGTTTATTATTATATTTTAAAGATTCCCCATTATTATATTTTTAAAATATCCCCATTTTTATGCGTATCATTTATTTGTATAAATACATATACGTATATTTTCAAGGCCGGGTCGTGAAAATAGTTTCTGATATTAAACCGGTCCATGACAAAATAAAGTTATATACTAATGATTTTCAGAGTCATCACAAAAACAGGTACATCATTAAGTTCACTGTTATTGTCAGTTTACTTAGTGCACATGAAAATGATCATGGCCCAGTGGTTGATGATTTTGTTTCTTGGCGTGAGAATGCTTTCCTTCCTTGCAACATCACAAAAACCAAGGACATGGCTATTGACTTTTTAACCCATTCTCTCTGTCCCTCAGTGCAGCTGTTAAAGGCCAAGCCATACAAATGGTGGCACGTTACAAATATAGGTACCCTGATAGATATTAGGCTTACATTTGACATAAACACTGAACCTGAGTGTAAGGGAGGCCAACAAAGACAGAGCTTTTATAGTCTGTTGGATAATTCTCTATTCTTTCCTGGTATGGTAATCGTCCTGTTGGAGAAAAAATGCACTTTTGAAAATTGTGAATGGGGCCAGTAAGATAGTGGAAGTGAAGTTTAGAGGCCTCCTTGAAAATTTTAAGTAAACTCAGTAAAACTAGGTGTATTAGCCAAGACACCACTCACCCTCTTAATGCTGAATATATGCTGTTACCATCAACAGTTTTAGGACTAAAGACTCAATATGTATGTCCTGACATGTTAATAAACAAGAAGATATCTGAAAATTATACCCACAAAGGGATTATCACATAATATTTACCTTACATTTTCCTTTCCATAAAATGTACGTGTTCCTATGGAAGCCATTTTGTTCAGTCAAGGATGTCCTTCTGAGTGGACAGAAAGAATGAAAAGTGTAGCTCTAATTGTAAAAGAATAGTCGCGATAAAGAAATATCTTCCACAGAGAGCAAAAATGAATGGGTTGGAACTCAAAATGAAATGCATGCAAGGGTGCAGTGATTGTTGGCTGCTTACTTCCACTGAGACTGAGCTCATTGCAGTTGTTGAAACAGCATGAAACCATCCCATCCCTAACACACACATGTGCTCTTAAAGGAAATTGCAGAAGGGCTTACACTTAAACTTTTTACAACCAGTGAGTGGAACGATGTGACCATTATGATATAGAAACACGCCTTGCCACATTCCTGCATCATTAGCAGTGTGCTCCAAACCCCACTGGTGCCATCCCTTTAAATACCAATTATGAGCTAAATTTCCGATCATCTAAGTGGAAATCAACTGTGATAGTAACTGAAAAAGATTACTGTTGACCTTTGGAGAACTCACTGAACAAAGAAAACACATGCAAAACAGGGTTTAAGGGAGAGGTTTAAAGCCACTGTGGGGTGGAATGAGGTCTTTAACATTAGCTGACTGTGAGAAAGAAGGAGAGACAGAGATGGAGATAGAGTGCAGGAGAAGCGGCCATGCTGTTCAGCTCAGCAGTGTATTTTTAAAACATAGCCCCAGGTGAGTGTGAGAGCAGGCAAGCTGCAGAGCCAGGGGTTGGTCAGGTCAAGGGAATGACACTGGAAAAACAACTGGTAGGATATAAATGAAGCTGTAGAACATGGAGCAGCAAAGAGGTTTGCTATAGGGCCAGGCTAGAACAGGAGAAAGTCAAATTATGATTAAATAAAGTAGTTACTGAAAAAATGATCTTTGTACTTTTGCAGCTTGTTATTCTGCAGTGGGTATGGTTTTACTAAAGAGAATTTACTAGAGAACACAACTGGCTATTCTGAAGTTATTGCACTGAGCTCAATCAACATCTCTCTGAAATGAACCTCTCTGGAAGGTGGAAGATCTTTGGAGGCTGTTAAAAATATGCATACAAGCATAAGATTAAAAAAACATAAAAACAGCTGAAGTATGTGGCAGAGAAATCCTTGGAAACACTGTAGGCTTTGAGTGCTGCATTTTGGAAGAATTGCACATGAAATCATCAGGACATTGTAGCGTACATAGATATGGACCCAAATGCAGAATATAAAACTAGAAAGTTCATAGCAATACAAAGT
The DNA here is from genome assembly GCA_037974425.1 of Phenacogrammus interruptus. Taxonomy (NCBI): domain Eukaryota; kingdom Metazoa; phylum Chordata; class Actinopteri; order Characiformes; family Alestidae; genus Phenacogrammus; species Phenacogrammus interruptus. The sequence goes on from JBBPCW010254519.1 coordinate 8,036, forward strand.
ACACAAAGACAAAAGGCAAAAATCAAACACCGTACAAAAGAGTAAAAAACCCCAGACAATTCGACAAAAGGTAGTCAAAGTAATCCAAGTTCCAGAAATGAGTCAAAGGTAGCAAAGGTACCACCACTACTTCCCTACCCAGTCTTACTTATATATACTAAGCAAAGTGCAATGCAAAACTGAAACTAAAGATGAAAGAGACAACTTATTGTTTTCCAGGACCAATTCTGAAACCTAGAGAATTTATTGATATACAACTGAGAAGTTTTTCCATTTTTTAAAAAAGCAACACATCAGGTAATTTTAGTAACCATGAGTGACTGCTGGTTACTAAAATGTGCAACACTTTTGTCAAATTAAGGGGTCCACCAGCGTTTTATTTCTTTGATGGGATACATTTTCACTGAAATGAGTATATACAAAACTAGTAAACCAACTAGGAATAGAGTAAAAGTAAAATAAACTTTAAATAAGTGTTTTATTATTTACAATGATTTCTTTAATTAGGAAAGCCAATGTTGTGTATTTTGTTTTATCCAAGTATGGCCATCTTTAAACAAAAGTGGTTTTGCATAATGTATATAGAGTACAGTTACACCATATTAAACCAGTAGCTTATTACTATCTCTATTAAATTTTCACTATCAAAATGTAATTTAATAAGATTGCAATCTCAGTCATATGGTTCTATCATGAACAACCAACACTTTTAGCCAGCACTATCAACACTAAACACAAGACTCAGTGAAACAATTACCCTCTTACCTCAGTGTTTGTCAAAGCATTAACCCTGTCCATGACACTAATGTGTCATTAAATGGCTGTAGCTTCCTGTTACTGAGAAAACGTGTCACCTTGTGAGCAGTCTGGAGAAATAAGGGGGAAAATACCACCAGCAAGATAAAACAGCTCAAAACCAGTTCACAAACTGCCTTTTCTCTTGTGGCCTTTTTGTCTTGGATCTTTGGTTCCCCTTGCCCTATCAGTTTCATAGTGATGCTGAATCTATTTCAAATGGAAAATAGCCTCATTTGGGGCCAAATTTTCCCAGTGATTTTATGAGCACTAATATCAATCTAATTGGTATAACTGTATTCTTTTTAAAGCGCTTGACTAGACTTAAAACAAAACCAAGAAGTATAACTGTGACATTGATAATGGCAGCTGTGGAAACTTGATTTGCTGTCTTGCTGAAAACAGCCTGATTCCTTGACCTCTCCCTTAGTTAATGTTCCACACCACAGAGCGTGTACAGGATGCTCAGAATGCCTCGGCACACTCACTTCCCCTTTCTCCAGGGTTAATCATAGACTCCAAGACAGCCAGAGACCCTTAAAACAATGTTTTTATCATATAAAATGCGGTGCCCCTGCCAAGGTTAGCAGGTTACCTGAAATGTTCACATTTGTGATATGTGACAGAATGTTAAGTCACCTCAAAAATTGTTTTGTGCTTATATTACAGTCATAAATGCTTAGCAACAATAAAAATAATATATATAGAATGTATATTAAATAAATATTTGGCAGCAGTTCAAACAGTGTGATGGGGTGTGATTTGGGTGTGATGAGTCATACAAAATGGTATGGGCTTTCCTAAGTTTTATGAAGTTCTTCCAAAGAGGGGATAAAAACCACACACAGAGACAGTAGGTCAGCAGGCTTTCTATTGAGCAGTGATAGAAGAGCTTTGTTGGACCTTTTTCACCAGATCAGCCATGTTCACACCCCAGGTCAAGTCCAGGATTTAAAAACAACAGTCTGACCCTAGGGTGATGACGAGTGACATAGCTGCCCATCTCTGTGTTAATGTCCCCATGTCATCCTGCTAAAACATGGCTTCACTGAGCAATCAATTTTCTGATCATAGCTTAGGGGTTGGTGTGCAAACAAATCTGTGCATTATTCATGAAGAGGAAGAGGGCGAGCAAAGAAAGTGGCCCCTAGGCACAATTCATGAATATTTAACGCTGATCCCTTTCCCAGTCTTCAGGTCCTCCTCTCTGCAGCCATGCTGGTATAACCAACACTGGAACAAAAAGTAGTCTTTCCAAAACTGCAGCCAGACAAAGCTACTGCACTCCCGTGTTTGTGTGCATATGTAAGTTGTGCTGTTTTGCATGGTTCTGCAGTTGACAGGTTAGGAGCAGAGTTTGAGTTAGTTTTCTGTCTGTATGTTGATTCATCTTATTTAAGAGTAGAGATATGTGTTAACAGTCATGTTCAATTGACCTCACACACTTACCTTGAAATTGAGCCCTGACTTATTTACTACAGGAATTAACAGCTGAGGGTTAAAATTACTTTAAGACTTAATGAATGAAAAAAAGGAAAAAAACAAACAAAAATGGGTTAATAATTATAATTATTTGTTTTAGGGTGGTTGGAAAACTTTACTGAAGTATTATTTAAACTGCCCACAGCATTGCTAATTTGTCTTTGTGCAACGTTTTGTACCAACCACAAGAAATTCTCTGTTATTCTTTTAACAAATATTTGTTGTGCACGATTGTGTGTTTTTTCCATTATGGTCTACAAAGAAACATGACTAGTTCAATCAATGGCAGTTAAATCAATGACCTACTAATGATGTTATGTAAACAAGAAATAGGTCATGCAAAGCACTGCTGAGAATTTCACACAGTCATTTTTGCGGGTGAGGGGATATGTTAGTCACTTAAGGGACAAAGTAATAAGCAAGAAACTCAAAAATCAATACATAGGAACAGACTGCCAAAACAAATGATCATATGAACTAATACAATATACTGAAAGGCAGAACCACCTGGCCTTCTGTTCTGCAACCACTGACTAAAGGAAGCGATAGCCTTTGCGTCTCCAGCACCACTAGGATGAGGTAAACAGAATAATGTGTGAAAAATCCCCACAAATTTGTGTTTAATTATGCAATGTAGTGATCAACCTCAAAACTCACTTTTTTGAACCAATATGCTACCAAAATTGAGATTGGAAACAGGTAAATCATTTGACAGACACTTTTATACAAAGCAACTTACAATTTAAGCATATCATGTGAGTAGTACGTAGTGTTAGGAGTCTTGCCCAAGGACTCTTATTTGTGTAAGATGCTGTGTTGTTCAAGGTAAGAACTGAACCTAACTCTCCTGCTAGAGACACAGTGATACTGTGTTACTACACTACACCAAAAATTTGTTACATCATGTTATTCTTGTTTTCCTTAACCTCCCTCCAAAGTATGGTGACTTTAAACTGAATTCTAAGATTACATTATCATTCACTAACAGGTGGGAAAACATTATTTTAGCCAATAATATCATGTTATACCTTCCACCACTCACACCTAACAAAAGTACTCTAACTCAGAAACCCACATCCAGGTAATGAAGGAAGGTTTTATTTTTTAATTAAAAAATTTGAACCTATGGTCCACACTAATTCTAAGACTTGGTCTACTCATAGTACAACTTTTTGCAGAATTTAAAAGCTTGGTTACATGCTAACACATAGGCTATACATTTTAACAATGACCTACAGGTTCAAGCCACAACATTGTACCTGTACCTGTGTTATATAGTCTAGGCCCCCATGAGGTCAGAACAGACCTCACAAGACTACTGAAGCTGTGTTGTGGTTTCAGCACCAAGTTTTTACCAGTAGATCCTTAAGCCCCATAAATTGCGAAGTGGGGCCTCCATGGATCATGCTCGGTGCATCCCACAGGTGCTTGATCAATCTGAGCTCTGGGAAATTTGGAGGCCAAGTCAACACCTTGAACTCTTTGTCATGTTCCTCAAAGTTTTCTAGAACAATGTTTGCAGTGTGGCAGTAAGCATTATGCTGCTGAAAGAGGCCACTGACATTAGAGAATACTTGTTCTGAACGAGTGTACTTTCACTGTAATAACCTTTAGGTAGGCGATATATATCAAAGTATCAGCCATTATTCAAACTCCAGGATGTCCTAATAAAGGAAATTTAACGACTAGCATTAGTATGATTGAGGAAGTTCTGTTAGAAAGACATGATTTATACTTCTGATAAGCACAAGCTTACCAGTTGACAAGGATTATGGTAAAAGTTCATTACAAAGGACAGTGCAAATGCATTTTTCATGTTTTAAAATTATGCTAGTAACAAGTACTTTTACTTAGCCTTTTTGTGACATTAAACCAACCTCGCATCTCAATCAGTGATGGTGAAGTCCTAATACAACTAAGGATAAGTGATCTCAAACAACACAAACAATACAAATTATACAAAATATCCGTGCTGATCCCTACAGCTCTTTGTAGTTTGAGCTGGATCAGTTAATTGGAGCCGTCATTCTTGACAGCAGGGGAAATGCTTTGTATTACTGCCTCATCTAGTGGCAATAAGCGGTAGAACTGAATGTATGAGGTATAGAGTATGAGAAATATTTATAAGTGGTGTCTCCATACTTCTTGGAAAAAATCTCATAACCAGACATGCTGATTTGCCTTTTAACATTCAAAGTTACATTCATATATTATTACTCAAAAGTCTCCTGAAAAATCTAGCCTGAAGTTTTAGGTCTATGATCTAAACACATTACTTGGCTCCTATATTATGAATAAACTGATAAAAAATTTTTACCCTTACCCTTAATGTATGTGAAGTGTGATTTGATTTAAAGTAATATGCTAAAGTTTTAGTAAGACCAAAAGCACCACAGGTGCTGAACCACAAGAATAAAAAGAAAATATCTTGCAAAGAAAATACCGTGCAATCATGCAGACTCTGCAGTAAAAACTTTGGAGACTCTTTCTTTGACATAACACGTCCAGGCTTTTCACAAAAGACTTTGACGCTATCAAACAGTATCTCAACATCCTGCATTCCCACCTGCCTTCTGCACTTAGAGCTCATATTGATATCTGTATTAGGACTGTGGGTGAGAATGAGCTGCTAGTCAATCACAGACTAAGAGGTGGGCGTTGTTCGTTTATAAACATTTTATTGCAACTATTACTGATTCGCTGAAGCTGTAGCCAAATGTATTACAGTTCTGTAAACACCAGTTAATTTGGTGAAATAACTATAGCAGCATGATCGCCCCTAGTGGCTGCTGGGATACTAGCCCTTCACTGAGACTGTCCTCATGACACCTCAATCCTCACCTGTTTTGGGAGAAAAATGTGACCTAAACCACTATGTAACGCTCACAACGACATTCCTTAGAGAGACTAAATTGAACTTCATTCTAGAGAAAACTACGATTTTTGTCAATACAGCTATAACAAAATAAAACTGGTAAAATATTGAAGGTAGCCATACAGCTTGCTATTATCTTTAATTTTATATTATGCCTTACTAAGAGGATTTGCATTATTTTTTTTAGGTAGTAGTAGTAATTAATATAGGTCGATGCCGATATGTCTAATATACATAACCGCTTGTCTGCTTTATACACTACTGGTCAAAAGTTTTAGAACACCTCATGTTTTCTGTTTTTTTGTATTGAAATTCAAGCGGTTCAGTGTCTCAATGTTCATTCGGCAGAAATTTCTTCCCAA
>JBBPCW010254557.1:0-13542 GCA_037974425.1 Phenacogrammus interruptus
GTGTGTGTGGGTGTGTGTGGGTGTGTGTGTGTGTGTATATGTGTGTGTATGTGTGTGTGGGGCTGTGATTACTGTGTGATGTTATGAGCTGAAACATATTAAACATTTCATTAAATTATTCATTTGAATAAGGAATAACTGGTGCAGCATAGAGACCTAGAGGCTAGAGGCCCACAGCCTTCTTGGGAAAAGATTATTTTTGCTGTTTATCCTTATTGACGCTTTGCTACACCTTAGAATACATTCCTTGCCTCTGTCTTTTTCCGATGTTCTCTAAGTTCTCTGCTATTTCTAATACTGCTTCTCCTTCTGTTTCTCAGACACATCGAGAACTGGTCAGGCCTCCAGACTCTACGTGACGTGGACATGGCGCTGTACACTGGACTCCAAAGACTGTGAGTAGCTCTTGTTGGTCACTTGGTTGCTAATCTTTCACTCAGCCTGGGCTCAGACACCATGACAAGCACCCAAGGCCGAAGTGCCGGCGCGTCCCCGAAGCCGCTAAAGCCCCCGGCGACAGCGCTTGTCATGGCAGATATGAGGGCAAGCATTAGCGATGACGTTAGCGTTAGCAGCCCTGCTGGTCAGCTGGGCGTTCTCTTCTCCCAGTGGCCAATTTTGTAGCTCGGTCTTAATTCCTTTCAAGCCGAGTGCAAACAAAAGAACCTCCCCAAAGCCTGCTTTGCACTGATCAAATAACGGCACTGAAGCGGCCAGGAAATTTAATTACGTCCCCCATCACCCCTCCGTCTGGACGAAACCCTCAGCTGCGGCTCCTTCCCTCTGCCTGCCGCCGAGATGCTCTGCTCACTGCCTTCCTGTCCTGAAGCTCATCCAACAGTGCTGTGCGAAAGTCTTGATCCCCCTCATTTCTTTTTCTGCTTTGATTCACCTTGTTGCAAAAATACTAGTTGATGCCCATCCAACTGCCTTACCTTTGTCACACTGCGGAGATTAAATTACAGAAATGTGAACAAATGTTTTACTGACAGGCTGCAAAGTGTCTAAATATACATGGAGCCTAGATAAAGGAACTCCACCCATTCAGCATTCAGTACCACCAGTATACTGATCACCGCCTGATCATCTGGAATCATCTGCTCCTGGTTCTTCACTGGTTCAGGACTTCAGTTAGATGCTCTTTGTTCTGCTTGAATGATTCATACGTAGGTCACTGTGTCAAAGGATTTTTCTTTTCAGTAATAACTGGCTTTTTTAGAAAAATTATTTTAGCTGTATTTCCACTGCAGAATGAAACTTTAGAGGGACTAGAGATGGAGGTTTAAAAAAAGAATGCCTCTCGTGAGGACATTAAAATGAACAGGTAAAGAGCTCCGCCCAGAAAGGCAGCTATCCAACACCTGACTGATCAGATTGCTTTCTAGAGCCAGTGATGCAGGACGATCCTCTGGATTAGTGTGTCTATCTTAAATGAGGCATTTAATCCTGACAAAAAAGTGACTGGCACATACAGGTGGTGAGCGATCTTGCATTTACATCCAATCCGACAGACGATGAACTTCTTCAAAAGATAAACTGATATTTGATTACCCCCCAAAATTCCATTCAGTCAAATATAGTCAGCCAATATAGACTTAAGAAGGTGACATTATATTGACGTAAATGTGTCATTAACAGTTCATGAATCCTGTAGCTGTCATGACAGAATTAGATCAGTAAAACCACAGCACTGATACCAATCATTTTTCATAAATATAGTCAATTGCCCAAAGCTGATTGGTGATTAGAGCCGGTAGCGTTGGATGGCTGAGAGTGATGTCAGGTCGGTGTGTTGAGGTCTTAAATGAGGCGTTTCATGCTGACAGTGCTGAGCAGCACATGCAGGTGTCGAGCGATTTTACATTTGCACCCAATCTGGCAGTCAATCAGTTTCTGTAAAAGATAAACTGCTGTTTAATCATCCCTCATATTTCCATTCGATCAAATAAAGTCGGCAGACTTTAATGGCTCCGCATGAAACACAGTTGCCATTGTTCTTTTTTTTTTTTAGCCCCTTGGGTTTTTTTGCATTTGTGGCCTAAAAGCATGTATTTTTTTCAGCATTTGAGTCCCGATCAACAGACAAATAAACAATTAGGCCAATGTTGTGCATCACTCCGGTTGTCTGTGGCGTCCCCGGCCTGTCGCAGAAGCGGAACGCGCCGATCTAATCACCCCCCTTCGCATGACGGTAATGAAAAGAGCCGCAAGTACACTGTGCAAATAAACATCTCGCAGATGCCAATGATAAAAATGTATTCAATGTACATAATTGATTCCAGATGCCATGCGAGAAGAGCCCCGGGAGGGGATTGCAGGGATGGGGGGGGGTAGTTCTTCATGCCTATCCTGTCTGTAATGACGCTTCAGGATGAAGAGAGACGGACTGAAAGGGAAGATTAGATGAATTCTTTTCTCTTTCTCTCCCCCTGCAAACCCTCCAGCCCTTCAGAACCGCCGCCCTTAGCCGTCAAGGCAATTATAAGCTGTGCTGCTGTCAGAAAAACCAAACAGGGACCACTCAGATCTGATCCTCCAGCCTGTTCACGTCCTCCCAGACCCATGATTTACCTTAAACGAGCCTTTAAATCAGCCGCTAATCAGCGGCCTCTCCAGCGCCACTGACATTAGCATGACCTGCTCATCCCTCTCGGCGGGTGGGCGGTCACATCCCAGGTAATCGTCATGGTTACCATCGAAACCATCCCAGCTTAGCCTTTTCTAAAAAGCAATTCATGTAACCCATACTTTATACTACTCTTCTTTCTTTCCTCCATTCCGAGGGGGATGTGGGTGAAGGGAGGGCGTCATGGTGACTGGTCAAGGAAGCAACAACATTCGTTTTCTATGTTTCCTCTGTTTCAGAACCATCATGAACTGCAATCTGCGGGGGATCCAACCTCGAGCATTCCATCAGAACCCAAACCTGCGCTACATGTAAGTCCTGTTGAGAACCGCCGCCGCCGCTGTGGCTCCGTTCAACACGATGAGGGAAAACTGTAATAGAAAAAAAAAAGAAAAAACTGATCAGACTGTTGAACTGATTTCTCGGGAGTTCTCACATAAAAAAAAACTTGCTTTGCAAAGTGGTTCTTCAATGGCTATACATAGAACCATAATTCATCAATTTATTGATCTATTTATCAATCAGTCAGTCGGTCTGTCTGTTGGTCTGTCCAATGGTTCTTCAATTTACTGGACAATTTGTTGTTTACTTTAAAATATGCACCATCTAACTGGGTTCCACTGATTTACCACTTATAGAACCTTTTGGGGATACTTCATAAAACCTTTGGTGTTAAATGTGCAGAGTTTGTTACTGATTGTGTCACAAATCTACAATCACACATCAACACATCCACCACCACTAATAACACCACCACCACCACCAATAACACCCACACCACCACCATCATCAATAACAACACCACCAAGTCCATCACCACCAGCACCAATAACAACACATCCACCACCACCACCAATAACACCACCACCACCATCACTAATAACAACACCACCAACATCATCATCAATAACAACACCACCAAGCCTATCATCATCATCACCACCACCACCACCACCAATAACAACACCACCACCACCACTAATAACAACACCACCAACATCATCATCAATAACAACACCACCAAGCCCATCATCATCATCACTACCACCACCACCACCAATAACAACACCAATAACAACACATTCACCACCACCACCAATAACAACCCTATGTTGTTTTCCAACACTTACAATTAGAAAAAAAGGAGAAAGACACATCACACAAAACAAAGATCATTTGATTATAATCATATTTTAATTGTTTTATCATTTTAAAACTACAGGTTTAGAAAGTGCACAAGCACTTTTAGTCCTCTAAAAACATATTGAGGCAACATCACTGATCACTGTGTTACCCACATGTGCTACAAAGTAATGTTTGTTAAAGCTCCATGTGATGTAAAAGTTCCAATACTGCATTGCTGTTTTTTTCTGGAACAGTATATTTAAACTGAGTTTTTCTAATTCACGGTTGAAAGCAGATGTAGATGTTAGTGTCTGGGTAATGGATGTTAGTGTCTGGGTAATAGATCTCTTTAAATGGGTCAGATTTACCAAATGGGGACGATGTGTTTTGCACTCTCTACCTTCATTAATAGCCGGTCTCTCAAAGCCACTCTTCCAATCTCTGTCCTGTCTATGTCCCCGCATGCATAATTAATAATGGACAGGCTCTCTGCAGTCTCCACACAAACTTTTCCTCTGCTGCAATTTCTCTTTCCCCTCCTCTCAAATCACCCAGAGGAGCATCTGCAGCTGCTACACAACCTTCTAACGTTCAACCAGAACCATGAGCAGATCCACAGTGGAGGCTGGATACAGCGCAGAATTACTGATTATGAATGTATCTGTCAATCCAACCATCTACGTGTCTGTCTCTCTGTCTTTCTGTCTGTCCGTCTGTCTATCCCTCTATCCGTCCATCCCTCCATCCCTCCTTCTCAAAGGTTCCTTAATGGGTCTTGGCTTGCACATTGAACTGATACACAACCTTTACATTATGTAGAGGTTCTTCAAATGTTCCACACTCTCTCACTGCTTTAAAGAATCATCCGAAGGTTCTTTAGGTAACCAAAGAACAGTTTTAGGAGTGTACCCTTCCCCAGATTTGTTCTCTGTCCAGCCTGTGCTCAAAGTCTTTGGGTCTTTGTGTTTGGTGGTTGCAGATGTTTGTTGCATAATGTCGTTGATGTTTGACGCTTGGTGGTTACATGGTTAGTTTTGTTTGATGTTCAGTGGTTATTGTCGCTTGGTGTTTTGTGGTTAGTGTCAATCTATGTTTGGTGATTAGTGTCACTTGGTGTTCAGTGGTTAGTGCTGCTTGATGTTTGGTGGTTAGTTTCGCTTGATGTTTAGTGCTTAGTGTCACTTGATGTTTAGTAGTTAGTGTTTGATATTTGATGTTTAGTGGTTAGTGTTGTTTGGTATTTGATGTTTGGTGGTTAGCGTCGCTTGATGTTTGTTAATTAGTGTCACCTGATATTTGGTGGTTAGTGTCGCTTGGGGTTCAGTGATTAGTATTGTTTGATGTTTGATATTTAGTGGTTTGTGTTGTTTGATATTTGATGTTTGGTGGTTAGTGTCACTTGATGTTCGGTGGTTAGTGTTTGATATTTGATATTTAGTGGTTAGTGTTGTTTGATATTTGATGTTTGGTGGTTAGTGTTTGATATTTGATGTTTGGTGGTTATAGTGGTTAGTTTTTGATATTTGACGTTTAGTGGTTAGTGTTTGATATTTAATGTTTAGTGGTTAGTGTCGCTCGGTGTTCAGTGTCGTTTGACCTGTTTGTTTCTTCTCTCACTGTGACTCTTCAGAGTCTCTCTGGTCTATTTTCTTTACTGCTCTGTATTCTGGCTGCCTCTAAAGGCCTCTGCTGTCTGTGCAGAATAAACAGGAGCTATCAGAGCCAGAGCCGTGCGAGCGGCTGAAATGAGGACTAGGCAGAGAGAGTGGGAGAGAGATGATTTCGTTAATGAAGGCTGAAATGGGCGTGCGTGACAGGTCTGTTATTTCCCTATTTCTCTCTGAGTCGCGGCGGAATGCGTGATGAGTCGCTCTTTGTCACCTCCTTGCCATCCCGCCCAATTTGAGCTGTCCGTCAGGACCCGAAAATGCACTCTCGGCTTTCACCCGGCCGACATGTAGAGGTGCATGCGGATGCGAGCGTGTGTGTCTAAGGGCTTGTGTGTGTAATGTATCTGTCACCGTTTATGTCTGTATCAAGTTGCATAACTTGAAAAGCATCACAACCATTAAAAGAAATAGCAGTGCATTTGCAAGCCCTGGGCTTCCAATCCCGCGGTACTCGAGGTTGAAGGATTAAATTATTTATCGTACGTGCAAAACTGGTATCATGCCAACCCTAATAGTTACTGATAAATACTGAACACTCAACACTTTACTTACTGGGTAATATGTAGTAGATACTGAGTAATTATTTGTAGTTTTTATTATTATTTGAGTAATCCATAATAGATACTGAGCTATTCATTATATAAACTGAATAATTCAAAGTTATTTAATAATCTGTAGTAGTGGTTGTAGACTTTAAGCAAATACTGAATAATGTATTGCAGTTACTACATAATACAGAGTTAATATCATAGTAGTTAATGTATTATTGATAGCAACCAAGCCATTCATAGCAGTCACTTAAGAAGTCATCATAGTTAGTGGATAATGTTTGGTACTTTGTTATAGTAAGTACTAAACAATACATTACAGATAATTAAGTCTTAATAATAGCATATGAACAATGACCCTAAAATTCAATAGCGATGTTAATATTACTTGGATGTTCTGTTCTGCTCTTTACATCAACTATGTAAAAATAAATAACTATATTGGTCTAAAATTGATTTGAAATGATTAAAGCAGGTTGTGGTTTATTTGGTAGTACCATAAATTTCACTTTTATCTGAAAATGTCACGTTTTAGCTGTGTGTAAATGTGTTTGCATGTAAATGTGTGTGTTATATAATGCGATACTGAAGGCCGGTGTGAGCCTGGGTGATGCCCGGTTGGTCTTTTTTTTTATGCGTTTTCCGTTCTTACGGCTCATGGTGTTTTCTGGCTCTTTTGTTCACACCACACTGCCTTTTATTCGCAGTAAAAGTTCTCCAGACGGGCCATTCAGCATAAACTCAAGTGCCCCCCCCACCCCACCCCCCGGAACAAAGCGGCCGTGTTCTGAACCATTTCCTGTGCTTTATGTCCCAGAGGTTCGGACTGAGCGAGCCATCCATCAGCCCCTCCTGCAGCTAATGTACTGCCCCGGGGGTCCGGCCCATGGATACAGATGAGCTGCTTTGTTCAGATCGATATGAACTGGAGCTCCCGCCCGCCCAGACACTCTGAGCCCACATGGCCCAAACCACTGGCCTCCTCACATGACAAAAAGGACAGTTGGAGATCAGCATTGTTTTATTTAAAGCTTAATGCTGTCATGTTAAATTATGAATTATTCCTCATCCCTAGCTCTCTGAAATCATGTGGAAAGTGAATGTGTTACATTTCCAAGCCACATTTGTGATGTTCTAGTTGGAATTTTTTATTTTATTGTCATTTCCTCTATTTTTCCTTTGTAGTGAACGTAACGTGTAAAACGTTCTAGGTATTAATGCTGCAAAAAATGTGCAAATGGCACTTGGTATCGTTATAAAAACTGATTGGAAAGTTTTAATGCAACACAGTGAAGGTGAAGTGGCTTTTGAAGTACTGAGAAGCACTAATGTTAAATTATTATCAGTTATTACCTCTCAAATGGAAAATCCTCAAAAAGCCCTAGACAACTCTACCAGTGCAGCTGGTTCCTTTGGAAAGTCCATAGAATTACAACTGGTCATGCCTGGGCAGGAGCTTAATGCAATATTTCCAAACACGTTTGCAGATCAGTGATAAAGAAAGTAAAGGAGAGGCATTCAGTCCTTTGAAAAGAGCTACAGGACAACAAGGAGCAAGAACAGCAGTTATACTGAGAACCAATAAACAATGAAAGGAACAGTTGCGTACAATCCCAGTGAGAAACAGTGAAGGTGCGAGCATCATTTGATGAGAACTTTTTTCCTCTTGCATGAGATTAAATTATGTTTTAGAGAAGCAACAAGCCCAAAAAGTCAAATCAAGTTTATATATGTGGGGCTTTTTACAAGTAACACTCTAAAGCAGCTCTACAGGTTGAGGGTCCGAGGCCAGAAAACATCTCCCTCAAGAGGAACCCAGACTCAAAAGAGGAACCTGTTCTCCTCTGATCAACACCAGATAGCAATATACTATGAAAGAATATCACCATGGAGATCATCAAAAGAAGGTGAAGGTGCAGAGCATAATCTGTTTCCTGGCTTGAACCCTAATGTTCCTGGGTTTTTGCTACAAAAAGGAATCTATCGTAGGAAACTGTAACAGCTTTGGAACTAAAGGGGGTTCTCCACTGACTGGTACCAGCTCAGTTCGGTTCAGTTTGGGTTTGGACCAACAGTTTTCCACTACAACTGGTTGCTATAGCAACCAAACATTCTGAGAAGCAGCACAGGCAGAGCGCTCTAAGCTGAGGTAAACAACCCGGCATCATTACAATCACCAGCATGGATGAAATAGATGGTTTGTGGCTGTTTGACACAAAACTGAGACAATTGGCTTAAAGAAGATACATTAGGCTAACGCTAATGCTAACATTCAGTCAACAACACTGGCGTAACCATAGCGACCACCAATCGGTAACCTCCGATATGTACACGGGGACGTCCAGTATCGGTTCAGCATGCTTGGAACCTCGGCTAAGGTGGTTCCAAGAATGGTACCGGGTACCAGGAACCAGATTTTAGTGATGGAAACGCAGAAAAAGTGAGTAGCGCTGAACCGAACTGAGCTGGTACCAGTCAGTGGAGAACCCCTGGCAATAATAAAATGTGGCGTGTGAATACTTATTTACTAGAAATAATACATCTTTACTTCCTACGTTTAGAGTTGAAAGACATCTTGCTATACATTTGAGATGAGTATGTGGATCATCAGTAAATAACAGAATAACCAAAGAAATACTTTGATTCTGCTCACTGTGAGAACTGAACACTGAAAATCTGTTTCACAGTAGCTTCCGTACCTGACGTGCCATTTTCCCCCAATGCGTTTTCATCATTACTGGCGCGACCTGAAGCTCGTACAGTGAACAGTAGACGCTCTGACATTTGCAGGCTTACTGTTTGACTTTCGGTTCAAATTTGCTGTCAAAATAATCAATAAGAAACATGACACTGAGAGCAGCAGCATCCTGAACGTCAGCCAGGATGATCCCAGCAGAGTCGGACGACAGAAAGCAGAGCGTTATTGCTGTTACCTTTGTGGTATCATTACTTCTGATCATGAACACTACCAGTCAAAAGTTTGGACACACCTTCTCATTCAATGATTTCCTTTATTTTTATTATCAACTACATTCCAGATTAAAATTGAAAACATTACCTGTTGATCCGATGACAGCTTTGCACACTCTTGACATTTCTTCACTCAGATTCATGAGGAAACGACCTGGAATGGTGTGTAATTAACAAGAGTTCATTAGTGGAGTTTCTCTCCCTCTTAATGTGTTTGGGATCATCAGCTGTGATGGTCGGGTTGTTCCACAGTTAGTGATCCTGTTCCACTATGGTTCTACTGCACATTAAGGCAAGAACCACTTAACTAAATAAAAACACAACAGTCTATCATTCCCTTATTACAGAACAGATTCTGGTTTCTTTAACTCTGTTTTTGTTTACTGCATAATTCCATGTGTTCCTCCATCATTTAGATTGTTTTCATATATTAATGTTTTCATATATTAATATTAATCTACAATGTAGAAAATAATAAAAACAAAGTAAAAGCATTGAATGAGAAGGTGTGTCCAAATTTTGATATATAGTGTATATACCAGAAATGTTCACAAGTCATTTTTACTGTGTCCAAGTCAAGTCTCAAGTCTTTGAGTGGCAATGTTTACTAACGGTGACTCTAAATGTGGGATGTTTGAGCTGAAAATGTTGAGCTTTAAACGTTTAGAAGACATGCCAATTGGCCACAACCCACGATTACAATTGGCTGTTCCTTAGCAGGGGGCGGGACTGTGTGCTGTGATATGCCCTCACCAACATGGAGGATTTGCCTTAAATGATCTTAAATCTAAATGTCAAATATGAAAAAAATATCTCGCATTCTACATGTGAAACTCCACAGTTAGATGGGGCTCGGTGACGCCTTTCCAATGACCCCTTGAAAACCGTTATTATTTGAAAACCGTTCACCTCAGACAAAAGTAATGGGACACCTGTCTGAGCTGAATGCTTTTCAGGTTGTTGGAAAGAGTGCAAGATATAAATAAATAATTCTATGAAATGAACATGATTTCCGAGTTATGACTCACGAGTCACAGCACCGAGTCCGAGTCCAGTCTCGAGTCATTGAGGAAAGGCTAAAGTCAAGTCACAAGTCTTTGTTTGTGCGACTTAAGTGCGACTCGAGTCTGAGTCTCAGACTCCAGTCCCCATCTCTGATATATTCACTCACAAAAAATGGGATATGTGGATTTTTGATGAAATTCATGGAAAATGTCAAATGTTCACAGTACAGTGATGATATATCATGCAGTGGTGATTTTCCTCTTCTCAAAAAGCAACAACAGTGGTGAGTAAACCACAACAAAAATGTCAGTGTCTCAATAATGTGTCATGTGCCTTTGAGCATCAATTACAGCTTGACAAGGACGTCTCCTGCTGTTCACAAGTGACTTATTGACTGCTGAGGCATCCCACTCGTCTTGAAGGGCCCTCAGGTCCTCAGGTTCTGGGGTACAGAGAGGTTTTCTATGGGATTCAGGTCTGGAGAAAGTGCAGCCACTCCAGCTGAGGTACCTGAGTCTCCAGCAGGTGGTCCCTAATGATGGGACCTTAGGCCTGTTGTTCACACAGTGACTGGATTAATGTTATTACCCTCACTAACACCACCACTATCAACTATCACATACACACACACACTCACGCACTGTAACCCTACCACCAGAGGCTTGTCTGGTGACAGCAGACCTTTCATCAGAGAGCAGCACTGGTCCCTCGTCCAGTGTAACAGTCGATGATGCTGGTGCCTGGCGGTGTGGTGGCCTGATACCCTTGCAGGTCGTCTAGCAGGCAGACCACACTGGTGTAAATGGTTCTGAATGGTCTGACGTGAGTTGAGTGCCGTCCGGTTTCGCAGGGCTCTGTTTACAATAAAGCTTCATCAGTGTGTGAGGTGGCCAAATGACGTCCACTTCCCTGCCTTTCTGTGACTCTTCCACATTTAAGATCCTTTAAGGCAAATCCTCCATCACAGCATGCAGCCCCATCCCCTGCTAAGTAACAGACAATTGAAATTGCGGGGCGTGGCGAATTAGCATATCTTCTGAACATTTACAGCTCAAAAATCCCACATTTACAGTCGCTGTTTGTAAACATTGCCACTCAAAGACTTGAGACTTGACTTGGACTTGGTAAAAATGATTTGTGAACATAAGCTGAGCGGACACTTCCATCTGAAGCCTCGTGATGGCGAGCGACCTGACGATCAGTTGTTAGGCATCATCTTGGTCTTGTGATGTCAGAATGTGAACAGCGTGATGAGGAGGAGTTTAAATACCAATTCTGATTAAAGCAGGGAATTTATCGGACGATTCATGGATCAAACAGCTGCCATGAATTTTGTCATTAAGCTCCCTGTTAAAGAACAGCAAGTTGTGTAAACAGTACTGAAACAATGAACATGGACATTAGACATTCAGAAGTTTAGAGAAGGTCACATTAGGTTCACCTGTAAAGATTCTAGTGCACTTTAGGTTTATCCTGACATTTCACCTGAAAGCCAAATATCCATTTTTGTGAGTAGTGTGTATAAATAAAATAATTTCTATCAATTTTATGTTTAAATTAGGGGTGGGCATAGATTAATATTTTTAATCTAGATTAATATCATTGTAAGCTTGGAATTAATATAGATTAATCTAGATTAAAATGGCTCATTTGAATTCTGCCAAAGGTCTGAAGCCAAAAAAAAAAAGAAAAAAGATCCCAATGCCTATTTTTATAGTGTAAACCATAAATATGCCACCAAATGTTCTCCCAGGTCACTTTAATTTCATTCTGTACTCAGTTTAGTACATTACCCTTAAAGAAAATGTAATTATAAACCCAGGTTTAAATACGGAAAAGTCAAGAACGAGAGAGACAGAGAGAGTAAGAGAGAGCGAGAGAGAGAGAAAGAGTAAGGGAGAGCGAGAGAGAGAGTGTAAGAGAGAGCGCGAGAGAGAGACAGTGAGAAAGAGTAAGGGAGAGCGAGAGAGAATAAGAGAGAAAGAGAGAGAGAGAGAGAGAGATAATCCGCACGCTCCGGAAAAGTCACAAGCGAGAGAGAGAGAGAGTAAGAGAGAGAGAAACAGAGAGCGTGAGACAGGTTTAAAACAGCCGCGATCCGGATAAGTCAGGAACGAGAGAGAGACAGAGAGAGAAAGAGAGAGACAGACAGACAGACAGACAGACAGAAAGAAAGAAAGTAAATCCACGCTAAAATATCAAGGTGAAAGTCATCATCGCTTGCGTAGTGAAGACCCAGCTTCCAACCCAACTTTGTGAATAGATTAACAGTGATATTTTTTTAATCTCTCTCTTGCGCTCTCTCTTACTCTCTCTCACATTAACGCAGCACTTTAACACCGATAATAGTCCACCACTAGTTTAAATCAACATGAAATAACAATATTGACATGTTCTGACTAATAAAGAAAGAGTATAAAGAAACAAGGAGCCTAGATAAAGGTAAGGGAGCTTCACCCACTCAGCATTCAGCAGCACCAGTTTACTGATCACCGCCTGATCATCTGCTCCTGGTTCTTCACTGGTTCAGGACTTCAGTTAGATGCTCTTTGTTCTGCATGAATGATTCATACGTAGGTCACTGTGTCTTAACCAACAGAAACACTCCTCTGAAACTGGTCATGTTCAGGGACTGGACTAGAAATGAGAGGCTCTGAATGTTCTTCGGGAAGCCTGGAGAACTGTTCCTTAAGAACACATTAACATATAAGAACGCTTGGGTTTCTGGAAGCAGAATATGATGAAATGAGGAGGATAAAGACCTGGTGCATACTATAGATTGGTCTTAGTGTGACACCAGTTTCCTGCCTGTGCCCACTTTGGCATCAGTTGGGCCTGTTGTGAAAAGGTTTATGCACCCCCTACATCAGATTCAGCTCAATAAACTAATCCTGATCTGGATTCTCGAATTTTAACAATCTGATCTCAGTCTCTGATGCCTGTCAGTCAGGCCGAACTTCTCCGGGCCTCGTTTACGGTGTTAGCGGTTAGCACAGCAGCTCGCCAGGCAGTTAGCGTATTGATTGCGTGCTGTAATTGAGCGGCACAACCTTTCCTGCAGCACCTGCAGCGCCCGAATAGTTTCTGTGGATTCACTTGGTGCCGCCGTGACCCGCTCCAATTAACGATCTGCTCTCGTTCTGTTTATTCGTTGTTTCTTTATTTTCTCTTTTTTTCTCTCCTTCCTCCTTCGGCCACCGGCGGAAATTTGTTTTCAACCGCTTTAGATAAAAGAGAAGTGGATCAATATGGTGGCCCTGTAGCTTTCAGGGGCCGTTTGAAGTCGTCGCTCGTCTGACGCGCCTCGCAGCGGCCAAACGCGAGGTCTGCGGCAGGGATTGGTGTATTTATTTATTTATTTATTTATTCGTCTGTGTGGTGGCGTGAGGAGCGGATCTGTAGGAGAAGCTGTAAAGGTTATTCCCTGAAGTGGCGGCAGAAAGTCACTCTCATTAAATCCGTCCCAAACCGTCCTCTCGTCTCTTCACTCCAAAATGTCACTCCGGCGGTCACTTCAGAACCACACGTTCTTTCAAGACCTTCACTCTCCAGAGACGTCCCTTGCTTCAAAACCCTCCATCTGTCTGTCTGTCTGTCT
>JBBPCW010254562.1:0-13542 GCA_037974425.1 Phenacogrammus interruptus
ACACACACACACACACACACACACACACACACACACACACACACACACACACACACACACACACACACGCACACACTAACACACCTCTGAACATAATTAATTTATTCTCCAAATACAATGCATATAAACATTGCTCCTAAACATCTTACACCACAACTGTCACTGTAAATACAATTTATTTATGACATACTGCACATGTCCTGCTGCCACAGTATCTGTCATTATATTGTATTCATTCAAACTGTATTATAACTGCTTTTTTATGAACTCCACTGTATGTTGTCTTGTACTGTTGTGTAGTCGTTCTTGTGTGTGACTCCTGTTGTTTGTCCTGTAGTTTGTTCTGTCTGCACTTATGTACTATTGTGGTGTTCTGGGTTTGTTATTGTGTTGTGGTACTGTAGGAACATTGTTTATATGGCTGAAAGGAAAATACACCTACTTCAAGTGACCTGACCAGGGGTAGATATATTTAAGTCCACTTTCAGTTTTTGAAGTTTGGAGCAGGAAAAAGCAAAGCAAAAGAATCTGAGTTACTCTGACAAGAGTCAAACTGTGATGACAAAGCGACTGGGTCAGAGCATCTCAAGAAAAGCAGTTTGTGGGTTGTTGCCAGTATGCAGTGGTTAAATCTTCCAACAACTGGGGAACAAAGGCATACTCATTGGGTCCAGTCCCACAAAAGAGATACAGATTGCTGAAAAGGTTGATGCATGCTATGACAGAAATGTACCAGTCAGAGTCATGCTGCCCTAGCCCACCAACTACCGTGTACATGTGAGCACTGCTAATGCTACATGCACTTCTACATGTGAGCACTGCTAATGGACTATGGACCAACAGAAACAAGTAGCCTTGTTTGATTAGTCATGTATTATTTAGAATCATATGTGTGGATGGGACCAAAATGGGAGAAGATGGCACCAGCAGAGGCGATCCTAGGGTCTATTGGGGCCCCAAGCTAAAATTCACTGGGGGCCCCCCTCTAACCAGTTGTTGTCATCATTTTAATAAATAATCTGACATTAAATTAAAAATAAATTCTCTGATAAAGTTCAAATGAACAAACGTAAAGTGTCAGCTCTCGTTCCACATCTAGTGGCTCGGGAGCCCCAAGTAGTTGCCTGCCCTGCCTGCTGACAAGATGCGCCTCTGGGTCCCAGAATACATTGTGGAAAGACAACAAGCCAGTGGAGGAAGTGTGATGATCTGGGAAATGTCCTGTTGGGAAACACTGGGTCCCGGCATTTATATGTATGTTACTTTTACACATATCATTTACCTAAACATTGTTGCAGACCAAGTACACCACCACACAGTAGCCTTTCTCTTTCTGTAGAAATTGTCAGGAATGGTTTTAGGAAAATGCTAAAGAATTCCAGGGTTAAATCCAAATTCACCAGATCTCAATTTGATCTATCCTCTGTGGGATGGACAAACTAGTTTAATCCCTCTGCAGGTAACATCTCAATGGCTGATCCCACAGCACACATTCAGCGTTCTTGTGGAGTCTGTCTCATGGCCCAAAGCTGTCTCAAAGAATGAGGATTCAATGAATGTATATGTTTATATTTTGATATGCAATTTTTTGCATGTGTACTTTCTTCCATCACTCTTTCTCACATGCTCTTGATATTGCTCTTCTGGGGAGAAAGTGCTAGAATTTATGGTTTTTGGTTTTAGTGGGAGGGTCACAGTGGTTTTGGTTTATAGGAGCTTTTGCCACAGCTCCAGTTTAACTTAAATTACAAAACAAGTGTATGCACAGTGTGCATTTGGCTTTTATTGTTTTTTCACAATGAATGACCACAGCTGATTTTAATACCAGCCAGTCTACTTAGCTTGGTGCCATGATAGCAATGGATCTTCATAGGTTTGTTTGTCCAGACATATGCACATTGCAAAATAATTAAGAAGGATTTTTCCTGCCTGCTCCTCCACGTAACAATTATTTTATTTCTACTTTCCTGTGCTTGAAAAACCAATACCACTGTCTCTGTAATTTGCATTAGTTGGCCTGCAAGACACAGCCGGTTAAACGTCGCCCTTGTGCATACCTCTGTCTGTAAGGCAGATTTATTGCAATCGCCTCCTTTCAGGTTGAAGCACCCTTTTTTGTGCATGTAGAAACAGGACCTCATAACTGTGTGTGTCAGTAGTTGTGTATCAAATACAGCTTTTTATCTGACCTTTCCAGTTCTGGCCTATAGAGCAAATGTTTTACAAGCTCAGAGTGATAAATGTCAGAAGTTTGATCTCTTAGGATCTTATATAGTTGAAATACAGAATGTAGACATTTTCCAGGATGACTACTTTTAAGCATAGATCTTGTCAGTTATTAATAGATTTCAGTGATATTCATCAAGAAACTTTTAAAGTTCAGGAATCATCCACATAATGCCTTGTCTTGTTTAATATTTCGTGTTCTGTTTGAAATGACTTTACAGCTTGACAATGTTTGAGGCAAATGCATGATAGTTTTGAAGTGAAGTTTGTAGTATGTTAATGTAAGGTGTAAACCTATATTACTTACCTACTGTTAGCATCATAGCTCAACTGCTAATGAACCAAAAAACAAAAAGAAGTAATGTTTGGACACTAAACATGTTTTGGCTAATTGATTACAACTGGAGTTAGGGGGGAAACGTGTGAATTAGATTTTTGACTGAACTGTTTAACAGGACAAACTCATACATCTGGTTTTGTTCTTAAATCACTGACTCAGCACCCAATTTCTTGCAGGCTGTAAATGAATGATTCTTAAATCACGCTGACTTGGTCATGGGTCTGCATTTACTCAGTATGGGAGAAATGTGTAATGTTAGTGACCACATACACTCAGTCACGCAATAAACAATCCACACATGGCAATACAGCAACAAGAGACAGGACTCTCCTTTTGTCTCATATGATGATGCATGACAGCACACCGCCCATCACACTCTAATGCACATGTTTTAGTGGAAACGTGACTGGTTTTATTTCCTGAGTTCAAAACCGTTCAGAGTAGCATGTGTCTAACAGCCTTTCAGCTCCTCTTTCTGACCTGCAGGCGTACAGGGACATCATGCAGGATTTCTAAATATGCATCCTGTTAAGGGCCAATCTGGGGTCTCGTTAAATTAATTCTCATTAGCAGCATTTGAAACCTGCCCTTTATAACCAGGGTTTACAGTCACACTGATTGTCTTTGGGGTTGCTTGGCATTCCCAAAACCTGCCACCTTGCAGATATTAAGCTTCCAAGCTTTTCCAGCTCTTCTGAGAGAAACACTCATTCCTGGAACTCTCCTTGGAACCCCCACAGTCTCCCAGTCTCTGCAAGTTAAAACCCCACTTGTGGCAAGTTTACTTCCACCACCAGTAGCCTGTCTCTAGCTCTCCTCAGTCTCTGAGCATTGTTTCTTTATTTCTGATGGATGGGTGGCCCCATTCATCAACTCCTGCCAATACAGGCCATATGACTGTCATTTTGACCTCCGGGCTGGTACTTCTGTGCCAGTTTACTGGGACATAGAGAAGGCCAGGGATACACTTTGGGGGAAATCACTTGTCCATGTCTCCAGAGTTACCTGCTTTTGGATTTTACCATGGGATTGTCTTCTCCAAGGCCTATACATTTGTGGCCAAGGAGACAGTGGACATCCTACCCCATCAAATGGTCTGTTTCCACGGGTTCCCAGTGGACACGGCTAATACCAGGGTCTGGAGTTCACTAGCCAGTCCTGGTAGGCATTCTGTCAGGGACTTCGCCTTGCCTGCTATCTGGCTACCACCCCTGTCCTATAGCCAGAAATGCAGTAATCAGGACCTGGAGATGAACTTCCTCCAGCAATAAACCTTAACCTTAAACACCCAAATGTTGTCAATCGAGTATCAGTTTGATTAAATTTAGTTCAATGTTATTATTATAGCACTTTACAACTGATGTCATCACAAAACAGCCTTACAGTATCCACGTCCAAGCCCATAGTAAGCAAGCCAAAGCTAACAAAGTCTAGGGAAACTCCCTAAAATTAGAGGAATACCTGGAGAGCACATGGGCAATTCAAAGAAGCTGGATGGGGTAGCCTGGAGCCCCATTAGTGATCAACCAGGCTAGATGGACAAGCAGTTGTTCCCACAGAGAAGATAGACCAAAGGAAGTGATGAAATACAAAAAGAAAACAGAGTTACTGAGACTTACTGAGTACAAATTATAAATTGAGCCTCTTCATTCTACCATCAACAAATTTGCTGGGGGCTGCATATGAGAAGGCTCTTCTCCCTGCTGTAGCTCTCTTAATTCTTGTGACTAGTTAGTGTTGAGGTTCATAGTTAAGAGTTAAGTTCATAGAGATTTTCGAAGGCATGAACTATTAGTCTACAATAGAATTTTACAGCTGATGGGACCTAGTGGACCTAGGGAGTTGCAATCAAAGGGTTGTGGTTTTGAATCCAAGTAGCACCTCCAGAGTTACTCTTGAACAAGGTACTATCCCCACTCTGGTTAAATACAGAAAAGAATTTCATGTTGTTCACACTGCGCTGTGATATACTCATGTATGACAAAAAGAAGCTTTACTATCATCAATATTGAATTTACTGAATTTAAGCCACTTTAGCTGACATTTTATTATGTTGGAGTATCCTAACAAGGCATTAGAGCAATCCAGTCAGGAGATGTTCTGCATCATGTATGGATAGCGTGACGCTTATCAAAGCAATGTGAATACTTATGTGCATTGAAGCATAGATCTGAATTGATTGTGACACTGCATTTTTTTTACTATACAGGAGAAGCTAAGACACACACACACACACACACACACACACACACACACACACACACACACACACACAAATTGCAGTTATTTCCTTATAACTTATAACCTCTAAGTGAAAAATGTGATGGACCTGATTAGGAAATATATAAATAAATAATAATACTTGTAAACTCAATTCAATGTAATTAATTACCTTCTCTATTGCACACCAAGCTAACTGGCTTCCACCTATGATAACAGATATTGCTGGGGTATACCAGTGTGTGGTAGTGCAACTCAAAAGGGGAATACATCCTCCTCAGGACAACCCAGATAGAAAGAAAAGAGAGTCTTTATGGGGTTGAATAACAAGAGTAGGCTAACAAAAGTTCATAAACAAGATTATTGACTGAATAGGTGTCTACAGCTAACAGAGTTGGAACCACTTCTCTTTGTTGGAAGAAAAACTGAAAGTCTGTCGTGCATAAAACAACAGGATCAGGAGCAACAATCTCCAATGGAACTTTAAGCAGCAGTTATCCCTAATTGAGGTAGAGCAGTGCGTGTGGAGTTGTGAGCTGCCGAAACCAGTCAAGGGCATTTTGGCACAGGGCCCCAGTGATTGCAGACCCTGGAAGGTGGTGACCTGTGGTCCCATGACAATCAGTCAGGCTAGACAAGAAGAAAGTTAGGTCTGTTTAAATGTGCAGAGAATTATTTACATCTGTGAGGAGTGCAAGTTAAGACTCTGGCGTACCTTGCTAAAGCAGCCTAGCTAGAAAGGGCAGAACCGAGAGGTATGATGGATATGAGAGTGCCCTGAGACACCTATGTACCTCCACTCTACTGTCACAAACCTGAGTGAATGTGAGGATTGGTGGGACGACAGTAGTCTTAGCCTCAGACGTCACGCCCACGGAACGTTGGCTAAACGTCTGATGCATATGGTACACTTAACTGGAAACACTTCAGGAATGCCGAAGTCGTCTCTGATTGGTTGAATTTTATCGGATTTCCGGGGGACGCGAGTGTCGCATTTATTTTCGGTCCGAAACGAACTGTGATTGGATGTTTGACATGTCGGTCAAACTGCCTTATGGGCGGGCCTTAGCCAAAGAAAGCTGCTATGAATTCCAGACCTCTAGCTACGTGAGACTAGGACGACAGCACCAGTGTCCCAGTTTACTTGAACTTTCAGTGCCCACTGCCTACACATTTCACCTGGCAGGAAAAATGAATTACAGGAAGCCTGTACAACAACTGAGACTGAGTCTGCGTCCCGAATGTTGATTGGAAGAGCATTCCAGAGCTACAAATGAGAATGCTCTTCGCTTGCTGAAGCTTTCATAACTCTAGGGACTAGTAAGTAGTCAGCACCTTAAGATCTCAGTGACCAGATGGATGGGGGCCACCTATCCATCAAAAATAAAAAACAATGCTCAGAGACTGAGGAGAGCTAGATCTGGAGGTGCATTATAAGAAATAAGTTCACTGAGGTATTTGTGTCCAAGTCAAGTCAAGAAGGTTTTATTGTCATTGCTCCCATATACACAAAGTACACAGTAAAAATGAAACAATGTGCCTCTAGGACCATTGTGCAACCCAATAGCAGAACAGAACAGAGTACAGGACCTTAAATCCAAACAGGTCAAAGAACAACAACAAGACAAGCCAACAATTAGAGCAATTGTCAACATCTACAGTGTGGATAATACAGTATTTTGACAGGTAAAAACTGTATTCTACCTGCAGAGAGTATTCAAAGATGCAGAGCAGCAACATAGAATTGTAGCAGCAATACAGAACTGCAATAAATATGATTGTAGCAGCAACAAGGCAGTTAAAAACTAGAAGAATACTTTAACTGGTAAATAAAGTCTGAGTTGTTCAGGTTCCATAGGCATGGCAGGTGTTGGTGTTTAAATGCTTCAGCTCCAATTGAGGAGTCTGGTGGCCTGGGGGATGAAACTGTTCTCCATTCTGGCAGTGGAGGTCTGTTTGCTACAGAACCATTTTCCAGATGGGTGGAGGGAAAACAGAATGTGTGAGGGGTGAGTGGGGTCATCCACAATGCTGGTGGCTTTTCGGATGCAGCAGTTAGTATAAATGTCTGTGACAGAGGGGAGTAAGATGTCAATGATCTTCTCAGCTGTCCTCACAATCCTAAGTAGGGTCTTGCAGTCCGAAATATTACAGTTCCCATACCAGGCTGTGATGCAGATACAGAGAATGCACTCTATGGTCCCTCTGTAACATGGTGAGGAGTAGAGATGCTGCTGAGCCTTCTTGGTAATAGAGTTGGTGTTTATTAGTACTGGGCCATTAACAAATTTTTTTTAACGCCGTTAATCGCACGGAATCTCCGCGATAACGGCGTTAACGGCGATAATTAAAATCCCTCCGCCACCCCTTCCGTGAACAAGCTCAAAATGAACGAAACGAAAGTGAAACTCAGTCTGGGGTAGAGAACAAAACTTCATGAACCGGACATTTTTCTAAAATATCAAGGTGACATTCATCATGGCCTGCCAGATGAGGACCTGGGGTGGGAGGGGGTGGCGGAGGGATTTTAATTATCTGCGTTTTTTTTAACGACGATAAGAATCTCGCGCGTTAACGTGCGTTAACGCCGTTAACGGCCCAGCTCTAGTGTTTACATTTACATTTACAGAAATGTTGCTTCCAATCCTGACTGACTGAGGTCTCCCAGTCAGGAAGTCTAGAATCCAGTTGAAGAGGGAGGTGTTTAGGCCCAGCAGTCTCAGCTGTCTCCAGTGTTTTGGTTTAGGTTTGTGTTAGGCCTTTTCAGTTTTTGAAAATAAAAGTAAGCCACAGCATGAAAGTCTGGGTCTTCACTACCTAGAGATGGGCCACAACATGACCATTTGATTTCTTTAACAGATGGTTAATTGCTGCTCGTTCAAAGGTTTTTTGTCAATAATTATTTCTAAGAGATGTGTTTTTATTATCATTGCTTACAGAGGCCTGATTATTACTGGGAAGACATCTTTAAGTAACTGGATTAAGGGATACCAGTCTCTCTTCTCCAGCCATATTTTGCTCTGTATCGGTATTAGGTTTTCAGGCAGATTATGTTGTATTTCTTGTGTAATGAAATTGTATTGAGAATAAAGTAGGATTATTTTTGTTAGATTAAGTGACAGTAGATAGGCTGAGCATGCCATAGTAGGTGCTCTACTGTTGTCTCTAAGGTTCTCCTTCCAGCCGGAGTAGAAGGATTCCAGCTTGGTTAATGGCCACTAATGCTCTCATTTCAAACTTTTGATCTAAGACATGTTTAACCATTATACCAAGGAGTATAATTTTTATAGTGACATTATCTACTTGGGGTTGGAGAATGTTCAAGTATGTTATTTCATTTATGTTATGTATATCTGCTGGACAAGATGGACAGCCAAATGGGGTTGTAGAAGCATAACTATGGTATCAATTGTCAGGACAAAATCAAGAGACTGACCACAGTAGTGAGTAGACATTTTGGATGGAACCCATGATGTTTAGAACTGATGGACTAATTATCGATCAAAACCTCATTGATTTCAGAGCACCACAAAATGTAGCACCCAAAGCCTGCTGTAGGCCTTAGGGCCATGCTGGATTGGGATGGGGCCAGAGCATATTGGAGCTTAGGACATAATATTGGCTAATTTATACACCTCACCTACACCACATTATTCTTAGCAACCTCTGATTGCTACAGATGAATGGCATTAGCCCCTACATTAATATTTATCCTGTCATACCTAGGGCTAGTCAACAGGTTCCCCTGTGATTTGGAGAGTGGCCGTTTCATGGGTCAGCTTTTGCACAAAGGAGAGATTATTAATTGCCACCCAGTCGCCCTGCTGCAAGGGCTTTATAGCTGGAGTAGGGCACCTGGATTTTCTAGAAATTAGCCTTACTCTTGCCTTTTATCTTTAAATAAGAAACCTTCTCTATCAAGGAAAAAACAAACTGATACTTCTGACAAATAAAATCACAACTGTTACTTACAATGGGGACAGGATAAATTAAACATGCTACACTCAGAATCATACCAGTATTATTAAGTAATTACAGTGGAAGTGTATGGCTTGTCTGTGATTAGTTCCTTCAGCATTGATTGTGGGAATTTGTCATTGTCTAAACAAAATTTTCTAATATTTATTCTGATAATTTTTTTCCCCTTTTCTTGACTTCTCTATGGCTAGTTGACGTGGCTTTAAGTGGTTTTCAGGTTTAAGAAACACTTGTGGACTACTTGAGCACTGATGTATGTCACTCTGGATAAGAGCGTCAGCCAAATGCCATAAATGTAAATGTAATTGTAAATGTACTCCTATAATATTCTCATTCTTTCACTCATTGTACATTGTGTTTATATATCACACAGGGTCTGAAGAGACGTGGGCTGGTTCGTGGAGATGGGACGCTTCCAACAGGGTCCAGAAGGCCAGGATCAATTGGCCACAGGGACGTCTTCGAAGTTGATGAGGACACTGATCTGGCTGATCCTAAAACCCATTCCAAAAACAGTGGCTTGCCTGACAAGACACACATCTCCCTTGTTAAAGGTAGCAAGGGAGGCAAACCAGACTCTACTTCCAAGCTTGTGGATGAGAATGTCACCACTGAGAAGATCAAGGTTGACAAATCTTTACCGAATAAACCTGAGGATAATATTATTATTGATCTGGATGTCAAAAAACCTTCTGGAGAAAGCCCACTGGAGCCCCCTTCAGGACCTAATGACCCCGAATCTAACCTGTTAAAGGAGGTGGAGGAAAAGTGGGTACCCACCAAGGCTCCATTTAGCACATCCACTGAGAACAGCCTTAATCAGGACAGAAGAACTACAATTCCTAGCATCCCACACATTGCTGTAGGACCTGTGATTTTTAAAGGTAAAGAGGGAGACCTGGTGAGAGGCTCAGATGGGAGGATTTATCAGGTCCGGAGAGGGCCTCCAGGGCCAATGGGGCCTCGTGGGGAAGCAGTGAGTATCTGTGTATTATGTTTCATATATATATATGTTGAAATGAAAATAATAAGTCTAGCTATCATTATTGAATTAAAATTATGTACTGGCTGCAGGTGGGCATTAGGACTCAGGCGGAGCTACACAGCGCTGCACGGTGGAGCCCGTTTAGTAATGAGTGTCCATAACTGTTCACTGCTTAACTTTACTTGTTTTCTTAAGTGAAAGGAAAGGTTTGGTGAAAAGTTTTCAGCCCTCCATACACGCTAATTCTTTCCGGTCTTTCCGTCCTAGTCTCGCCCCTGTTTCACAGTAGGCATACACATAGGTTGGAAGACTCGTTCTCGCCCCCTGTGAAAGGTGAAAGTCATCATATCTTGCGTAGTATAGACCCAGCTCCCAACCCAACTTTGTGAATAGATTAACGGCAATATATATTTTTTTGCTCGATAAGAGTCACACGTTAACGCCGATAAGGCCCACCACTAATATATATATATATATATATATGTTCATTCTAATGCTTATGCTTAGCCAGTGACAGTAAATCTCGGTCACAACAGTCCAGTCTTCTTTAATTGGCTGCAGAGGGAGTGTGTCCCAAATGCACATTTCAGGCAATGTTCCCAGCTTATCTATTACGAGGCAGCATCATGGCCAACAGATGCGGGAGCAGATGCAGCAGCATATGGAGACACTTGGCTGAGCACCAGAGACAAGGAGCAGTTATAACCCCCCTCTATTTCTTACACAGTCAGGTCTGTTGCTAGCAACATGAAGGCAAGATGCCCCACTGGCTGCAATTAAAAGCCTGCAGTATGAAGGGATTCAATAATTAAAGCTGCCTCCCTGCTTGTCATTAGGAACCACAGGCAACCCCCCTTATTTCCTGCCCTTTTCCCCATCAGATTGCTTAGGATGCTTGTGTGCTATAGTCTATGGCACGAGGCACTGCTGAACAGCATTCTGGGATGTCTTTCCTTGTGGATGTGAGGGCATGTGGACATTTTTTGTGTTTCTGTGTGTGCATTCCACTGTGTGCATGATTAGTAATTTAGGGATTAAGAGATTTAGAGGTGCCTACAGATATGAGTTCATTTGTTTGCACTGCACTGCTGTCCAGAAAAAAACAGTGTGTGAGTAAGTATGTCTGTATGGGTACATTGCTTTTAACTGAGGTGGGGTGTGTCAAACAATCTGCCATAGTCACCTTACATGAACCCACATATCACCACACATTAAATGAGAAAATGATTCAAGACATTGAGGACTATAAGTTGTTTTTAACATTCAAGAATGGTTACTACAGTTTTACACTTCCATTCCATATAACAGAGCAGACACGGTTCCCAGACTTTGTTGTAATAGGGTCCTGTCCTCTAGGAATGTGGAATGGAAGGAAAATTTTGATCTCCAGTTATTAGAGAGAGTCTAAAGTTATGGATGTGCTTTTATTGATCTAGTGAATGTGACATTTCAGGATTTATCTTTCACCATGTCGGAGGCCATCCAAATAATAGGGTTTAAGCAACAGGGTCTGTTTTGACAGGAGTAGTACTTTTGATGAGAGGAATCTGATATAAGATCATGATTGATTTGTGTCTTTGTGCCTCAGCAGCCTTACCTGACAATTAACTTCCAGCCTTTGCTGGCTACATTGTTCACCAAACTATTGCTCAAGTATATTACTTACTCTTAACACTTATTATCTGTTTTCAAATGCTTCTGTTTATTTAAAAAATCATACAAAAACGATAATTGACTTAATTCCTTACATTAGGGTTGTCCGGGCAGTGAGGGCTATCCGGGGTTCAGAGGCAACAAGGTGAGTGCCAGACACAATTGTGCTAAATGTTTAATCACTGAAAAGAAGGAGTTATCTCAGTCAGCATTCCAGATGTATTTTGTCACATTGAATTAGGGCTCCGAGAGCAGTCCCTCAGGCTAAAGCTGTTTTATCACTGAACTTCACTTAAAAGTTCATGTGCTTCTAGTTGTGAGCCCTGACCTTTTGTGACCTGTCATGATACTCTATAACCGCTGTCATCTGCTCTGCGTCTATGCCAGAGTCCAAAAGCCAACGGGGAGGCTGCAGAAAAATACCCTTTAGGATTATGCATATTTAAAGTTGGTGCATAGCTGTATGACATAATGAGTGATTTATCATAGACTGTATTGTTTATTCTATGACCATACAGCTGGAACAAACTGTTACGTGTGTTTAGTAATTTGTTTGGTAATTAAGCTTGAACATCTGTGTTTCAGTTTAATATTTATAATTTAACGTGTTAGATCTCTTTGTAATTATTTGAAAACAGTTCACAGACCTAACATTTTCACTGTTGTGATACTCTCAGGGCATTATGGGTCCAAAGGGTTATCCTGGTCCCCGTGGAAACCCAGGGCCACCAGGTCCACCAGGTCTGCCCACCCTTTATCTGTGGAGAAACACACCAGAAGAGTGGGCTGCCTTTAGAGTGAGTCTTATCCCTTTTCCTACTCACAAATTCATAATTTCTTTTCGCCTCAGTTCAGTGGAGTGGAGCATGGTTAATACTTGTCCAAACTCAGCTCTTAGCACAGTGTTTTTGGTTGAGTTGAGACATCATTTGTCAAATATTTATCAGCTGTAAATTGCAGTATCGGTGGTAGGTTGTGTTGCATACCCCCCAAAAAGTGAGTAGCTGTGCCATCTGCAGAAATCATGCCCAAAACAACATCATTGATATCAGTAGATCTGATGGACCCTCTCCCTGCTATACACGTGACCCGGCATCCTGTGCTGGATTAACAATCTTGTGATGTGTTTGCAAACTGGAAGTATTAAGACGCTAAATAATAATCTGTTTTCTGAGTAACTCTGTTAAAATACAGTGGTTCTCTGGATTTTTCAGAGAGTAGGTGGCTGTCTGGATTTTTCTCATCCATATGCCAGTTTCTTTGTTGTATTTAGATGTATAATATTCAGACATAATATTAAAACCACTAAATAATGGACTGAATTACACTGATTATCTTGTAACAGTGGCATCTGTCAAGGGATGAGATGCATTAGTCAGTAAGTGAACAGATAGATCTCGAAGTTGATGTAATGGAAGCTATGACTGGATGACTTCTGTAGGTGATGCCTTTCTTAGTCCTTAACAGAATTGGTCCAAGAATGGCAAGCATTGAACTGCTGACAGGGTCAAGCCTCATAGGGAGCAACTCCACAAGACCTACTGTCCCAAAAACTGTTGAAAAGGGTCATGCTGGCTAAGACAAAAAGGTATCAGAACACAAAGTGTATCACAACTTCCTGTGTATGGGGGTGCATAGCTGGAGACAGAGTCTAATAAGCCCTGTCAATCGTGATATGTGCCTGATATACAACCAGACCACAGTTGTATTTAAAACATACCCTGAGCAAGGTACCGTCCCCTCACACTGCTCCCCGGGCGCTGTGTTACTGGCTGCCGGCTGCTTCACTTGGTGAATAGGTTAAATGCAGAGGTTGAATTTCGTGGTGCTGTCTTGTGTTCACGTATGACAGAATGGTCACCTTCACTTTCACCTTGTATTCTTAGGCATCCTGTCACAGTAAAAAATGTCCCTTTTTTAATCCAGTGTACTGGATAATCCAGTGTCCTTTTTTAATCCAGTGTACTGGCAGCTGATAGCCTAGTGGTTAGGGCCCTGCGACCAGAAAGTCCGGGTTTGATTCTCAAGACCGCTAGGCACCGCTGAGGTACCCTGAGCAAGGTACCATCCCACACACTGCTCCCCGGGTGCCGTGTTCATGGCTGCCCCCTGCTTCACTTGGTGAATGGGTTAAATGCAG
>JBBPCW010254579.1:0-13540 GCA_037974425.1 Phenacogrammus interruptus
ACACACACACACACACACACACACACACACACACACACACACACACACACACACACACACACACACACACATAAACATGAACACCAACTTGTATGCCCCTGGACAAAAACCCACCATCTGACACAACCCACCCCAGACCACAGACACACCCTATCCCACATCTCCACACACACTCACACATCTATGGCACCACACCCAAGCACTGTACATCCACACACATTTATTGAAACACACACACACATACACATAGGCTTGCAAAGTAGCGTTTGAAGTTACTGTATAGATCTGATTTGGCCATCACCTGTTTGATTACCTTTAGGTAATAATAAAGGTATTATTGAGTTGCGTGCCCAGTGCAACACACTGATCGCTCTGGGAATAATCTGGGGAGCCAGTAACCTGAAATCAAAACTGACCCTTAAACCTTCCAGGTCACAATTTATTATGATTTATCATATCATGTAAAAATAAAAAGGCCTTCTTCATAGGGAAAAGTCATCACATGACTGGTTCTGATCTTAATTCTTGCTTACTTTTATTGGGAACCCTAAAAACATCTTCAGCACTTTAAATATTTCCAAGTTACACATTTCATGTTCCACCCACAAACACTTTCTTTCATAGCAACAGGTTCACAAACCACTGGCAAAAACATTTGTTCATTAAAATATTAAGTTGTGTACAGCATTTTAAACTGTAACAGTTTTGGCCTACAGTGTGTAAAAATTTACCAACCTTGCAACAAGTGCTACATATAAATGATTTGTGGGCAGAGCACAGTTGGATCAGTTCCTTGAGCATCCAGGTCAGTTCTACGCAGCTGCCTTTCTGATCAGCAGAGTGGCAGCACATTAGTCACTGAGATCAAACTCTGATCTTCCTGGATTATTGACAAACCTTTGCACCTGGGAGCAAGAAAGGAAGTACATCCGCAGTATAAAGTTATTATACAGTAGTAATAGGAGCACACAGCCAGGCAGGTGTGATGAGCAACGATGAGGTCCGCTATAATGTGCAGGGTAGAGGCCTAAAGCCCTGATAAGAGTCCAGAACTAACAGATATAGACTAATATACAGTTGCATAAGCAAAGACATACAGACAACGGGGCATGAATTTTTTACGGTCATGATTCATTACATTGAAAGTTTTCACACCTAGAAGTGTGTCAGTGTGTATATGTGTGCACATATAAGTGTGTGTTAGAAGAGAAGAGGAAAGAAGAGAAGAGAAGAGAAGAGAAGAGAAGAGAAGAGAAGAGAAGAGAAGAGAAGAGGAGATAAGGGAAGAGGAGAGGAGACACCGACACAGAGAACAGAAAGGAAAAGAAGAAGAGGTGTTGTTAGTAACAGTGGAGCGATGTGATCCGGCTGGTGGGACCGGGTTTTGGATGAGCGTGACTCACTCGGAGGGTTTGACATGTATCTGCCCTCTATTCCTCCCTCTGCACCCCGGACCTGACCCACCCCACTCCGGGATCCATCCGGGAGCAGTTCAGACACGCTCCCTCACACACTCCCTCACACTGCAACCCGGACACACAAGCCTAACCTGTACAGCCAGCCCGGCTCATCTTCTGCTCAAATAACAAACACCAGAGGTGGAAGAGAAAGAGACATGCAGAGAGAATGAGAGGAGAGAGGAGGCCCCGGGGGCGCTGGCGATGAATAAATGACTGATAGGTTCAAATTTACTTAACTTAAATGAGCACATGAATTCCATACGTGAACATTATGTGCACGTTTGAACCGAATCCATTCAGTGCATCACCATATTCAGTGTTCTATATTATACTGGAGCATTGTCTGTGTATGTACACGTTAAGAGAACAATACTTTTCAGTACTAATGTCACATTATGTGCGATAACAGACTTGTATTTGTGTTAACCAGTAAATTACAGCAATACCTTTATTTATTTATCTATAGTATTTATATCTACTGACCACAGCTTCTTTGTATAAGGCATAGTGAACGTAGTACTAAGCATTTTCTGAAAAGATTGCTGGGGAGTTTATTGTTCTTGTGTCTCTGTGTGTCTGTACAGTTGCTGCATAAGCAATTTCCTCCATGGATCAATCAAGTTTTCTGTTTTTGCTTCTGAGATAAATAGGTTTAAACAGATCTTTCTACTAATTATGACTCAAGGAAAGACACACATACTTTCCATGGAAAGTCCCTAATGAAAAGTTTACTTAAGTCTGATACGAGGCCCAATCAATGCAAGAATCTTGGTCACTGTTGTATATTCAAACACACTTTGAATAGATTTTCAGACTTTGGTCCTTATCTTGAGATAAATCCCCCTATTTTTAATGTCATTAGTCCTTTTAATCTGTTTATGTGCCCCTTTGCTCAGTCTATACTGTTTATACTGTGTTAAGTCACAATCATCCTATGACTCAATATTTCATAAGAAGCTTTAAGTCTTTTGTAGTCTGGTATTTGCCGTGAGCGTTGTTCTTGGGATTGGTCCTGTAGCCTAAGGGCAGCCGAATCCATAGTGGCAGTAAGGATTAGCTGGAACTAAAGCCTTTGTCCTGTACAGGTGTATTTCTGAACAGGGCTGAACAAGACAGTGACATGTGACCATATGCAATTATTTATTAACAATCATTAAAAATTGTTCATTAAGTATTATTTCAATGATAGTCAGGTAAAAGGTGAGTACAAAAAGGAAATTAAAACATAAAAATAAAAGCAATTAGAAGTGAAACCATCTGTGTCACAGACCCAGATGCAGGCATCTGGGTCTGTGAAATTGTTTCTGGGTCTGTCAACAAAAACTGCTCTTTCAGCTCTCAAGGTCAGAGGTCATCACTCTTTCTACAGCAGCTTCACCGGGCAAGCTTTTCTAGAAGTGTGAAATTGGGTAAAGCTACACCCTCCACAAGAATGATACTTCCATAAGAATTAAAGAAGCAGTTTGCCAAACAAATTCATGCAATTTTCCACTTAACTGAGATGTTTGGAGTTCAGATTTGGCTTTTTTCACTGGAGCCAGGAGGTAAACATTGCTCACAACCACTAGAATTCAATAGTCATCAAAATCATTTTTCAGAAAATACATCACAAAAATGTTTCTCTATCTGCTGAAACCACAACCAGTTGTTCATTATGAACAGAATTTTGTTCTAAAGTCAAGTTAAGGCAAGTCAACAAGTCAAAATTACAGAACAATACTGTGGGTGTCCATAACTGTTCACTGCTTAACTTTACTTGTTTCCTGAAGTGAAAGGAAAGGTTTGGTGAAAAGTTCTCATCCCTCTATACATGCTAATTCCTTCCTACAACCCCAGTGGCTAAGCCTCCCTTGTCTATCCGTCCTAGTGACGTCCCTGTTTCACAATAGGTTCAAAGACTCGTTCTCGCCCCCTACAGTGAAATTTGGCTAGGTATACATCCGCGCTGAAAGTCATCATAGCTTGCCTAGTATAGACCCAGCTCCCAACCCAACTTTGTGAATAGATTAATGGCGATTTTTTTTTAATCGCCCGATAAGAGTCATGTTAACGCAGCATGTTAACGCCGATAACGGCCCACCACTAAAATATAGATAAATATAAAAATATACATATATATAATATATATAAAATAATAGGGGTGAAACTGCAGGGAGACTACAACCATACAGTATTGTATACAGACGTATAATGTAGATACAATAAGTATATATGTGGTATATTTATGCATATATGCGCACACAAGTATATGCATGTGCATGTGTACGTTCATACACATACCTACATTACCCATTGCATATACTCATACATCTGTTTCAGTAATTGTTCATCAAATTCAAAAAGTCAGTATCAAATTCAGTAACATCTGTTTTACATGATTTAGATGCTAAAACACCTAAAACAAACCACATAAACAGGGCTGGATAGGGTTTGAGTTTATTGAGGGAAGTCCTGGGGATGTATGTATGGGGAAAAAATAGAGTATTGATTAACCATGCAGCTCTAGTGAGTAAAGAAAAAATTGACTCCAAATGTGTCTCAAGTACATCTGTTTTTTTCTCTATAAGCAGACACCAGCCAACACTGTATCAATTATAAATAGCTGTGATGATGGTCTACAGCACTCACGGCATTCAGGGACATCCTCTGGTTACTGTGACTGAAACATACATAGAAAATTAGGATGCATAATCATGACCGCAGGTTATTTGAAAAAGGCAGTGAACGAAATGATCAGCAGTGGGTTATCTTAGGGTTGCCATTACATATTATTGTCTAAAAAATGTACAGCAATACACATTGCAAGATTACTTCTCACCTTTGACCTATGGTCATAGTGTTACAAGAGATTGTATGACTGTAGGAGGGAAGGGAACTCTGAGAGCTTGAGCTGGAGTTCTGAACCTGTTGTCCCCCTCTGAGAGATAAGACTGAGGAATAGGGAGGAGATGGTGGTGGGGCGTGAAATATATGTGACAGGAAATAGAATGTACAGATGGAAATATAAGTAAGTTAGATAGTAAGGAACAAGATGTTTAGGTGTTGCGGTCAGGGTTCTGTGCAAACCAGTCACGTTCCTCCACACCGAACTCATCCAACCATGTCTTTATGGAGCTTGCTTTGTGCACTGGGGCACAGTCATGCTGGAATAGAAAAGGTTTTTTGTGTCCACTAAGTTGGAAACATGGCGTTGTCCAGAATGTCTGTGTATGCTGGAGTATTAAGATTGTCCTTCAGTGGAGCCTGGCCCAAACCCTGTAAAACAAGTGTGTTATGTATATTACCCAGTGCAAAACTAAAGGAATAACATTTGGAAAACATTAAGAGTGTCGTATGTGATTTGTCTCAGAAAAACCTCTTAACGTTATCAGGTGGAGAAACCCTGTTTGAAGAAATAACCACCAGGTCTGAGGACCTGTACTGATGTTAGTGATCACAGTGCTGAATATGCTATAAACAATTCCTCACAGTACCACATACATTCTAATCTATCGTTTTCTATTAATTTTTTTTTGGCGCTCCTTCTATATAATTTAGAAGATCAGTGTTGCACAGATATTGGACAAAATTAATTTTCCTGTCAGATTACTTCATGTAGGTCTAAGGTTTGTGCAACCAGTCAAACTCAATCAGTTCATACAGCAGAGCTCATGAACAGACAAGTCCTTGGACAGTAAAGGCAGTGAAGTAAAGCAGTTCACACACTCTTGACCCACCATCTCTGTGCCATATTTAGTGGAAGGGCAAACTTCAAAGAGCCTGGATAGAACCCTGCTTACATTTCTCTATGTTTCAGGGCAGACGGGCGGAACTGCCCTTATTTTGTAGAGTAGATTCATGATTCAAAATTCATGACATTGTGTCAAAGAAGAAAAACCTGATTCAAGGTCTTAGAGATCCCGTAATTAAAACACAACATAAATTGAATTGGGACCTTTAAACCCATATAAATCCGAATAGGCCCGCATATCAGTTTCTTCATTCCAATGAAACAGAGTAGCTGCCCAAATGGGTATTGACACACTCAGAACAATTTTTGTCTTTTCTGCATAATTTGAAATGCATGAAACACAATGTTCTAAATGTTCTAAAAGCACTGAAATAAAAAAACATACCTGTGTTCAGTTACCACTTTACAATAAAATTACCCTCATTAAGTGTTGAACAATTGTTGATATTATGTTGATTCATGGCTAATGAATTACAATTACAGTTGACGGCATTTTACAGACGCAATAATCCAGAGCGGCATAGTCCACATCTGTTCTTTCAGTGGTCCACATCTGTTCTTTATATCTGCAAAGCTAGTCTCAAATCAACATCTGCTATTAACCAAGATACTACCAATTCATTTGCATACATTAACAAACCTGACAAAAAGAAAATGTGATACAAAGTAACAGGGACATGGGTGAATTTTTTTATTTCATATATGGAAAAAATATTCAAGCATATAATATATTCAAAGTAATAAAACATTCAAAGTAATGTAATTTTTAGACTATTACTTCTAATTTGCAATGCTGTGCTGCTTCTGCTTTCTCAGTCATAGCTTTAACAATGTACTGGCAAAAAGCTCATGTTATTAGTATCAAAGTATAATATATGCATTTAGTCAAATGTGAGCAATGCTGTCATGGTTTACAGCATTATTTAAAATAAAAAGCAAGTTTTAACTGAACTGTTGGATATTTATACAGTCTTCCCATGATTTAACAAATACTGAAATAGTGATTTTTTCACTCAATTTGTACCTTCTGATTACAAAACCGTGTAGTCTCTGAAATGACTCAGGCTGGCTCTGTCT
The DNA here is from genome assembly GCA_037974425.1 of Phenacogrammus interruptus. Lineage (NCBI taxonomy): Eukaryota > Metazoa > Chordata > Actinopteri > Characiformes > Alestidae > Phenacogrammus > Phenacogrammus interruptus. Next base: position 6,268 of record JBBPCW010254579.1, read on the forward strand.
GTCAATCTCTCCATCCATCTGCCTTTGAGGATTTAATCTTGTCTGGTAGTTGTGGTGTGGTGACACTGGTGCACATCATATGATTGTGTTGAAGAATTCTACAAAGCTCTGAAGATAAGATACACAGGTATTGAAAGTGTTTGTTGCTGTGATGCAGGTGTAAGAGTTACAGTACTGTACTCACGGTCATTAGATATGGATCGTTATACAGAGCAGTACGGCACTAACCTAATTTATAAGCAGCTTGTTTTTATTAACATATTAAATACATGCAGTTCCAGAAAATGGCACTTAATTAGTTGCTGACATATTATCCAAATAACAAAATCAAGTAAATATATAAATTATCATAGTAACCCTAAATAAGTTTTTATTTGGACAGAATTCCTAAATTAGATAAAACTGCATTGCACAGAATGGATAGTGGTTATGCAGCAAATGATTTGACTGGTGTTACCCATGAATTTATCAAAAAAAATCAAATAATTGAATAATTAACACCAATATACCTGGTTAAACCAAGTAAGAAAAGCAATATCCATCCAACATGCAGATCTTATTTTTCCTTTCATTGCAGTGTTCCTTCTCACAAGTTTCCTATATATCTGGAACAGAAAAGTGCCTTTGATCAGCATCACATTCCACCAATTCAAGTGTGTGCTGATATCAGTCTTACAAAATTTGCTTAAGGAACCAAACCTTGTTTTCATAGTTACCAGTAAATGTTTACAGGGACTCCCAGTTCCAGTAAATGTTTAGGGACACCCAGCTTAAAGACTTTGCTAGTAGATATTGGGCTAATCTAAAATTGGGACAGGCCATTAGTCCGCAATTGGTTATTTAATATCATTTAATGTGGCCAGGTGGGCCTGGGCAAGATGCTGTCATCGAAAGGCGTGTCTTTATGTTGAAAAGGTTGAGAACCATTGGTTTATACCACCTTTAGGCCAAAAGACATTCATGATGTGCTTTTAACAACAGTTTGAATAAGAAACTGTCAAATCATTATTTAGTGAAGAGTCTGCTATCAGTGGCGTTTCTGTCCGTTTTTTGCTTTTGTTGAAGGGGGTGTGGGGGGGGGGGGGGTTGTAGGGGCTTGGTGTTGTGAACTGTGCCCAAACGGATATGCTGGTTAGAAATGACTCTGCCTGCTCTTCGCCACTTTGATGAGCGTGAAGGTGAGTGTTGAAGTTCAATACACCCCAAGGCGTATTTTATGTTTTATGTTAACACAAACTTTAGAAGTATGTCTTTTTTGATCATCAGGACACTGATCTATATCAGTACACACCCATCCAGACACATACATACACACATGCATAGTGGATAGTGGTTTCAATATACATTCTTAAAATAAATATGCCTAAATATTCCTTAGCCTGAACATACAGCTACTTGAAAAAAAAACTCTCTAAAAACTTCACATTTATTTTTTTCAAAATTGGTGCTTTGAAAAGTTATCATTCAAATATTTTCCGTCCTTCTTACCTTTATGCCCATCCATTTGTCCTGCTTCCAACCCATCAGCTTCAAGAACTAACTGATCACTGGCTGCCTAATACATCCAACATTGTGACAGGTGTCGTCAGAATGAGATCATCAATGTTAGTCACTTGTCATTGGTTTTAATGCTGTGGTATTAGAATAATGTGAACTGAGATTAACTGAGAGGTCCTGGAGGGCCGCTGTCCAGCGTAGTTTGGTGATTTCCCTGATCAGACACACCTGCTTCAACCTGTTCATTGCCAGAGTGTGTTTGAAGAGAGCCCTCCAAAACAGGATTTGATCACCTTTGTGCTAGAACAGTGTTAGTGGAGAATAATTTGTGCAGAAAATAACTATTTTGAGCACTTTTATATTTCATTTTAGAGTACAACTTATTGTTCCTGGAGACCCCCTGCACCCGAAAGGTCAGGAGGAGTGTGTTCTCGTGGGAAAGTGTCAGGCCGATACTGCCGCAGCTGGGACACAGAGGAGGAATCTTGTTCTGCCTGTTCCCGTTTCTCTCCCTGCACTCCGAGTTTTTATACAAACATGTCCACACTCGTCTGTGGGAAGGCTCGCAGAAGTGCAGGAATACGAGTTGGCTGTAGACCTGCCATTATTCATGTTCACACTAGTGTCTTTCATGCACTGACTTTCGGAAATATCAGTGCATCACATCATCGTCTTTTGTTTATTCAGCTAATCATGTGTTTAGGTTCTCAGTGTATTTTGTAAGTATTACATATAGAAATAGATGGTTCAATCACTACCGCTCTAAAGCTTGGTTATAGGTCTCAGTTCAGCAGAAGCTGGTTAGCAAAGAGTGCCCAGATCTGAAACTAAACAGGGTGAAATGGCATTTAGCCATCATGCTGCTCTATAGAACCAGCTCTCTATGGAGATCAGATCTGTCTCGACTGAGGCTGGTTTTTAAAAAGAAGCAGCTTTGTTTTTCACCACTTTCAGTTCTCTAGTAAGATCATGCACTTCAATCTGAACTCTTTCATATTGCTCTCTGTACCTTTATTTAACTTACTAACCTTTCTTTAGCTTGCCTTTATAGTATATTGGTTTTATGCTTACTTTCTTATACTTATTTTATCTCTGAAAAGCACAATAAACATATGTGCATGTATATATTTCTTTTTTCACATTAAAAGGCATATTTACCTTTTATATATATTTAGTATTTATTACTGTGAGTACTTTAGGGAAATTATTAATAATAGATCATACTTACATAACTAAAAAAAAACTGTCTTTGGATTTTGGAAGCTGAATTGATAAGCCCAATCTGGTCAATTTATTTAAACACCTATGAAGTTGCCCAGTCCTCACAATATTATTAGAACTGCCTGTGAGATGAACAGCACTGGCAGCAAAATTTCAACAAAACAAAAGAGTGATTTAAAGGGGATTCTAAACTTTTGAATCCCAGTGCATGATGCCAGGAACTGATATTAGAGAGCACTTTCGAAAGAGAACATATCAAAACCTACAGCTTTAGACTCTTTTGCCAAGCAATCACCTAGCTTCTCAGAACATAAAACCTGCTTGGCAAGATCCTGAGGTACAGGTAGAGCTGCCCACCTCTTTATCTCCCCGTCTTCCCCTTTTCTTACATGTCTCTTCCTCTGTCCTGCACGTCTCCTTTCCTCTAAATTCCAGAATGTGACAGGAAAGCGGGGGCAAACAGGACAGACTGGATTTCACACATGTGGAGCTTTGCCAGATGACTGAGAGGAGGTTCCTTCATGACAACACAACAGGGCTTGTGCCAGGAACCCTCTGGAAGAGTTTCACCTAAAAAAAAGAAAAGAAAAGAAAAGTATTGTTTTTCTCCTGTAGGTTAGCTTTAGCATAAACGGCAGCATACAGTTGACTTAGTTATTCCATAGTGGGTCAAAATGTGAAGTGACTAAAACTAGCTCTCACAGCTTGCATACTTATGGAAACAGGGAAGGTCTGAGCAGCTAATTGGTTTGCTCTATTTTTGCATTTATTTAGACCTACTCTCATGTACTTGCTGCTAATATACTTAAGTTTTAAAGAGCCCAGTCTCACGAGTTTTCATGCAGCCATCAAAAATACAATTTAATCAAAATATGTGCTGTGATCACAATTTGGGTTTTTTTGTGCTAGGACAACGCTTCACTATCCTATGTATTTTAATGCGCTCTGCGTAACATCGCCAGAATCAGCGGTAACTGGTGACTGAGGGACAGTAGGAGAGAAATAATGAGTTGATTCCTTACCTTAACCTAAACCTTAACCTTAACCTTAATCCTAAACCTAACCTTGACTCTAAACCAAACCATAACAGTCACCATACTAGTGATACGCAATGCGCATTAAAATGCATACAGGGTAGTGAAGCATTGTCCTAGCATGAAAAAAAAGCCCCAAATCATGATCGCAGCACGTATTTTGATTCAATTGTATTTTGTGATGGCTGCACGAAAAGTCATGGGATCGGTTTGGTTTTAAAATGGGAATACCACAATTTTTCTACATTTCTGAATTCAGTTGTTGACATTTAAGTCAATCAGAGTGGTTTCATGTGGAAATGGTTCACTATAACTAAACATACCTAGTTCTTTAGTGTTGGCGATCAGAGCCAGTCATCAATGTGTTTATTTACCACCAGTGAGCGAACACCTGACTTTTACATGTCATGCTGATGAAGGTAGAATAGTGGTAAAAAAGATTTCTTTGGGCACTATTTTCTGTTGCAGTGCCCTGCCTCTCCCATGTATTTGTTCTATTCTAAATGTATTAAATACAGTTTTTGTGGATTTTGTTGTGTTTTTAATGCTGATTTCAAATCTGTGTTTAGGTTTACCCAGCACATACCGTTTTTGTGATGAACCTTGTTATATATTGCATGATAGTTGGTATAATAACCATAATAATCATATGATAAGTGTTTTTTGAAGAAACAGTGGTAGCTGACAGACACTGATCTAAAAAAAATTAAAGCATGTATGAAGTCAGCATGAAAACTGGTTTAGAAAAGTGTATTGTGGTTTCTGATGATTACAAAAGAAAAAAAATCTTGACCTGTGTAATTTATAAAACCCAGAACAATGAACTGGTTTGCTTCAACTGTATTTGTACACAACATTTTATTTTATTTTATTTTATTTCTCTGAGGTGAACTCCTGGACTTGTTCCTACATGTTTATATATTAAAGTTTCCAACAAATTACTTCACCAAACTTGAATGGTGATCGAAATACATGCACAGGTGTCACAGTACTATCCCAGCCTTGAGGGGTAATGAAGTTGGCTCTTCTCCAGAGCAAGGCATACGCTAATTGTGCCTCACAGCCATAATCTCCTGATGCTCTTAACCAGGGCGCCTCTGCCGCCACAACCAAACAGCTGCAAATATCTGCTTTGAAGGTGACTAATGAAAACAGCAGCAGCTAAAACACTTTAGTCAAGGAGGGCAGTCATGAAATAGTTCAGTAAGGTAAGTTAAGAACGCAGTTAAGTAACCTAACAAAGCTGTTTGATTCAGTACATTCCGTAATTGTCTTAAAATACTGCATGCTCTTAGAAAAAGACCTAAAGAGAGCTGTTTGACTTTTTGGCATTCAAAAATGCTTTCAATGGTTCTTTAGCAGTTTGTCATCATAGAAAACCACCCTTTAATCAGATAACCATTCAAATTGTTTTTTAATTTGTGATGTTTTTATTTTTCTCAAGAACCCTCCATTAAAGGGTGTAGTCATAAAATGACTGGCTTTTGAAACCAAAAGTAAAGGCCCCTAATTGTTTTTTGGCTTTCTAGATAAAACATTTTAGCTTATTCTTCTTGAATTAGTCTTTAAGATTGTCAATCACACTTTCTTTTCTTTTTCACAAACAATTCATTTATAAAATATTCCACTGAAACATTCATCAATAGAAGCTGAACCCTGCATCTCTTCTGAACTGATACAAATTAAGGTTCCACATTGATTTAATGGCTGCATTTTTCTTTACAAATAACAAAAAGTTGATTATTTTGGATGTCTAAGGAGTTAAGAATGATACAACTACAAAAAAAAATGTAAGGAAATAAGAACTGGCCTTAATTGGGCTGATTTACCTCTAGCCCAAGCTGCAGATCTGTAATTCTGTGTCAATGGTGTGACATATTTTTCATTTGTGTTATTATTTTAACTTGATAATCCCAAGCTCTGCCTTCTTGCAATCATTTTGTTTGGTTTCATTGAACCACTTCATGTTTTTATATCAGCAATATTCATCCTTTAAATGGCTTTTGTATGTCTGTTGTAAATTCCAAATGTCTGTTATAGGGACATTTGGCACTTACAAAAAACATGTGAAGCTAATAACTGCTTGAAGCAGACATTCAGGTCAGACCGACTTTTTACTGATTCCTTAAGCAAGGAATCAATTAAAGAACAGAATTAAAGAACAGAATTTGGCCACATTCTGTCCTTTAACTGGGGAAAAATACAGTCATGCAGTAAAATATAGTGTGGTTGCATTGCTCTAATTGTTGGATAATTGTTTGTATCAACATTTAAACAATGCCAATAACTGACCAGGCTTCAGTGCTAATATTTCATACTTAAATTGCTCCCACTGCTGTCCTCACTGCAGGGATGTTGTGAGGAGTTTTCTCAAAATCTTTTCTTCATTTGATGAAATTAGTGCTTGGTGTTTCCTCTTTTTGTAAGTCATTTGGATAAAAGCATCTGCCAAATGACTGTAATGTAATATGATGTAAATCACCTAAAATAAATTGAGAGAGTTTAATATTATTAATAAAATGATCCCAGTAGTTTACTTGGTCTAATGTACAAGGTCACTTTTCAAAACATACAGTAATAACTGAAACTGCACTTTGCTGCAAACAGTAGACATACTCAAAATAAGATGAGAAAGAGAACTGCAGGTATTTTACCTACCCCGCATTGAGGTCACTTGGGTTATTATTGTTTTTTCTCATGTTCAGTTCTGCATAGTCATATATTTACTGCAGCAAAAACGGAGGCTCCAGTATTCACAGCACATCTTAGAGAAGGGAGCACTGGTCTAGGAGCAGTTTTCTGACTGAAATCATCAGAAATAAGAATCAAGTCCTAGATCAGGACTCTCATTTTTACATGATTCTTGAAAAACAAACTAAAATCATGTATCAATCAGTGGGTCATATTTAATATTCACCTGAAATAAATGTTGAGAACGTTCAACCCCTCAAAGTCTCATGCTAATAACTACACTGCAAACTCGCTGTTATTCCTACATTACAGAAATGTACAGTAAAACCCATTTAAGAGATTCATATTGTGAATGCCCCTAATTAGAAGTAGGGGACAGCTATTTGTATTGGTAAGTAAACACTTAATCATGTTATTAAGTCATGAAAACAAGTGGGATTTTTACACACACACACACACACACACACACATAAATTGTTAGCATTACTTTATTATATTGTGTATATAATAGTGCTGGGCCGTTAACGGCATTAACGCGCGTCGGCGTTAATATCACCCCACCACCCCCCGGACAGAGGGAGCTGGGTCTATACCAGCGTTTCTCAAACTATGGGCCGCGGACCGGTGCCGGTCCGTGAGACGGTTCCTTCTGGTCCGCAAAGCCTTGCTCCGAGTGTGAGAAAGCAGACACACCCATCACATTAAAACGATTTTAATTTTTTTGTGCCAAATAATTCCTGTGGGTGACTAAAAATGTAATTTAATTTATGTTAAAAGTCATATGTGGGGTCATATGTGCATATGTGCAGGGCCCTGCAGCCCCAAAGCCT
>JBBPCW010254588.1:0-13539 GCA_037974425.1 Phenacogrammus interruptus
GTGTGTGTGTGTGTGTGTGTGTGTGTGTGTGTGTGTGTGTGTGTGTGTGTGTGTGTGTGTGTGTGTGTGTATATAATATGCGTGTGAGTTTTGCCTTAATTCAGTAAAATCAAACCCCCGGTGGGTATTTTTCATATCTCTAAGCTGCCAACTCAATGTAAACAAGAAAACCATTTGTATTACTTCATTATGACACAGAATTTTCAGTCTGTAAAATATTTTTTTTTTTTAAATAAATACATTTGATGAAATACGGAGTAACTGAGTGAAATACCAGAGTGATGTGTTTGCTCAAAATAAAGAAATACTGTTCCCAGAGCAGATTCAGCCAGTAGCTGATCATTACATTTCCAGTTAATGCTACTGGGCAGAAATGGGCAAAGATAAATTTAACAATAGGTTTGTGCTGTATGGATGCATTCATAACTTTCTAACAGTGAATCTGCTGAACCTCTTTAATGCTGCCAAATTGCTGAACAGTACAGTTAAACAAATACAGATCAGTCCACTCAATAAAAAAAGACACATTTACAATGAGTTGCCTTCATGGTGTGAACTTCTCCTGAACCTCTACCTGCTGGTGGTGTTGAACTGGGAGAAGTAACTCTCCTTGGGGGCATTGGAGTAAACCTCCTCCTCAAGATACTTCTTCCTGTAGTGGAGACAAAACATACCATCTCTCAATTCACAGTTCAGACACGTTTGTCTTAAGTTTGAATTTGAATTCTCTAATATAAAACAACTCATTTATAATGTAATTTCTAAACAAGACACATCCATCAGAAACAACATGGTAAGTGTCCACAAAGAGAGAGTGTTCCTCTTTAAAAGACTTTATTATAAAATTACTGATCAACAAAATATTCCAGTTTACATTCTTGTGCATTTAATTCTCAAGTACCAGTTCTCAAAAATCTTAGTGTTATGCACCTCTTTTAATGTTCATACATACATGAAGTTTAGTGAATGAAAGTGTGTTTATAGAGTTTGGAAAATGAATACTGGCTCACTGGTAGCATATCAATGAGTGTAAACTCTGGCACAGTTTGGTTAATATTCTATAACATTATTCACAAGTTAAAGAGTTTTTTGTGTGTTGTGCAATGTCCTGGTCAATGTGTGTGTGTAACTCACTGGGTGCGCTGAATCTGGGCTAGCTGTGTGTTCGCCATGGTTCTGGTCTGTGTGTGTGTGTGTGTGTGTGTGTGTGTGTGTGTGTGGGTGTGTGTGACTCACTGGGTGCGCTGAATCTGGGCCAGCTGTGCGTTGGTGTTGTCCAGAGCTCTGCGCAGCTCCTTGTTGATGCGCGCCTGCTGTCTCTCCTGCAGCAGCGCAGCCCGAGTTGTAGCCAAACGCTCCCGGTACTGCTGCTGCTCCTCTTCCTTCTGCTTCATATGACCAAGCTACACCACACACACACACACACATACACACACACACATGCATACATACACATATTTACAAGCCTGTGTATGAAACTGTGACTATAATGACAGCATTATAACTGTAAATTATTTATATTTATACCCCAGGATTTTGTGTATATAGCAGTGTATATATACAGTGTTGCACAGAGCCTTTGACTTTATATTGTTCTTGCCAGTACAGTAATACATTCAGTGTCCTTTGGGATACACTTTCTGAGTCTGATACCTTTAAACTTGCGCTTAATTAATCATTTTTATTAAAGATACACAATTTTACATACTGAAGTTATCCAACAGATCCATGGCATTGCAGCACATTGGAGAGGGGCCCTATATTTTGAGACAGTGTACATGATTGTTTATATTTCCCGAATACTGTAGTGTTTTATAAAATATTTTTATACGATGTCTTATATGAGATTTATATCAAACGCAATCTGCTCTTATCTAAAGAGACTGATGTTGAACTTTACCTTCTTCTCCTCCACTTGCTGCAGCTGGTAGTTGGTGTAGTGCTTTAGCTGCTGGGGACTCATGCCTTTGTAGGAATCCCTGCGAGCTCGGCTCAGTCCTTGCTGTGTCTCACTCAGCAGCTCCCCCTGCAGCTGGTTCAGGATATCCGCCTGGTTGTTCTCTTCTTCCTGGCGACGCTCCCTTTCTCGACGTTCTGAGACTTCAGCAGCCTGAGCACAGCAGAGAATCGAAAGGTTGTCGATTCAAATCCCAATACTATTAGCATCTCCACTGAGATACACCATGCTCCTTCCACTACTTCACTTGGGTGAAGAGGTTATATTTCACACTGTTCACACTGAGTGCTGTGGTGTGTTTACGTGAGACAACTGGTTCACTTTCACTGCCCTGTGCTGGCACTGGGTATGGTGAACTTAAGTGTGGCTGTTCCAGAGGTCCTGTCTGGATACTTTTCTGTTTGGTATGTTTATTAGACAGTTACAGTCCAGATTAACACCATGATCCAGTTGCACTGAGCCCCGTTTCTTGGTCAGGGTCACACCCATGAACTCACCAGGGCAAGATTGAAATCCTTGACGGCCATGACAGTGGCTCTCTGGTGCTCCTCCTCCATCTTCTGCAGCTCAGCAGCTCTTCTGTTCAGAGCTACTTGGCTTTGATCATACTGCTGATCTATTTAAGAGAACAGATCAGCTTATTTAACAGGTCACTGGTTATTTATTTACTGGTCAGGACGTTCTACTGGTATTTTGAGTAGATCTTTCTAATCAAGGTTTAGTGTCCTGGATCAAATGAAAGAGAAAGCTTTAGGTTTAGGTTGGGCTTTTAAGCCGGTGCACTGGAGTTACCTTCTCGTTTCAGCAGCCCTTTTGCTTGTTCCAGCTCCTGCTGCTGTTGTAAGGACCAGTTCCTCATCTGTTCTCGCTGCCGCCGTGCTCTGTCTCTGCTGTCCAGGTCCTCTCCAGCCATTCCAGGTAGAATGCGCATGCCGTCCTGCTTCTTCAGGAACTCTGGGTCATTCAGGTCAAACTCACGTCTGCTGGCGGGCTGCTGGAACTGGTGGCGGAACTGCACAATGGCCTCCTCCAGAAGACACTCGTCTTTCTTCTGCCTGTGTTCCAGTATGCATGCTGTAAGGTCGCTGCGTACGAGGCTGTCAGCTGAGACGAAGGGCACAAGGATAAGACAGAGCAGTTTCCAGCTCAACTCTTGGGGATTTGATGGTTTTCTTGATTCTCACGTGCTAGTTGTCAGACACTTCATGAGTTATATGATATGTTGGATAAGTAAAAACACAGAGCAGACTGAATCTCCAGGGCAGTTTCTGAAAACCTCAGGAATAGGGCATTGCATTGACAGCACAAAAAATGGTCTTCATCTTCTTAGTACATCTAGTGAGAAACACTACTGTAAATGGTACTGATGTATTTTTTTTTTAATATTTGTATTTCCTCAAGTAATTTCCAACAAATAGACCTTCCTGTCTTTCTTTTTTCTTTGCATCCATTTTTTAACTTTCTTTTTTAATTGCTACTGCTCATCTGCTATACCAAGTCTTTATTATCATTAATATTATTATTATTGTTGAAATTTTGCTTCTAGTATCACTTATGATTTATATTATAACTACATCAATGATGAAGATTATTATTATTATACTTACTTTCATTACTATTACTATTACTGCTACCACTTCCATTATAAATATCAGTGACACATTATTATTATTATTATTATTATTATTATTATTAGTAGTAGTAGTAGTAGTAGTAGTAGTAGTATCACTCAGTTTTAGGTTTGGTCAAAAGTTTCTCAAAACAATATCTTTAGTTTCGGGTGGTCTTTGAGACTTTTTGATCCAGACTCCACCAACGTATCAAAGGCAAAATGTGGCAATGCATACTGGAGAACAAGACTTCCATTAATTATATTTTATGTATCTGCATTGTTTATGCTGGAGGCCTAGTGGTTTAGGAGTTGCCCCCTGCCATCAGAAGGTTGTGAGTCTGAATCCCAGGACTGCTAGTGGCACCACTGAGGTTCCCTTGAGTAAGGTACCGCCCCCACGCATTGCTCCCAGAGCGCTGTGTTCCTGGCTGCCCGCTGTTTCACTTGGTGAATGGGTTAAATATAGAGAAAGAATTTCGCACTGTTCATCATGTGCCGTGTGTTCACATTTCACACACTTTAAATTGTTAAACCAGCGCCAGTCAACATGCCAGGACAGAACTATCATCACCTCCACTTTCATTCATAAATTATGACATGGCTGAAAAGTCATATTTTATAAATTCAGAATTCATTCCAAGAATGAGAGTATACTGAGGGAATGCTGACTTGTTTTCAGCCTTTGTTGAAAATAGTGTATCGAATCGTCGGCCCAGAGTCATCGGTCTGCAGGTTGGCGTTCCCTCAGATCAAATCAGATGTAAATCAACTCAAAACACTGTGGGTGGACTGACTGACACTGACTGATTGGTTGATTGATTGACTGATTGATTTTAGTTAGTTAGCTAGTCTCTGTACTTTTTCCAACCCTGGGTATCATCTCTGCGTTCACAGTAAAGGATCTGATTAAAAGTGTGTTTGTTACTGGATCTGTGTGGTGGCGACGGTCTGTACTCTCTCAGTCTCTTTAACCTCACCGTATTCCTTCAGGACCTCTGCCTCTGCCTTCTCTCTGTCCCGTTTTTCCTTTACCTGCTGCTGCAGGGCGTCCTGCTCGACCTGCTCCAGAGAAGAGAAACTTTATCAGATAGGAAGTTCCCCAGCTGAGACACTGACCATGATGAACTCTAACTCACTCCTATGGTTCTATCTCTGGCGTTGAAGATCCTGTCTCGTCTCTGCAGCTCCCGGTTCCGTCTTTTGTCCAGCTGAAGCGCTGCGGTGCGGTCTGATAACAGCTGGATTTTATTCATGGTGTTTGATGTTTCAGAGGTTATGATTCTGATACTCCTCAGGGTTCCGCTGTAAACATTCCGTTGCTAGGAGACCGTGACTCGAGCAGGAGGCGCGCCCTCTGTTGATCTGTGAGAGAATTTCACCAACCTGTGCTCAGGAGCGGAGAATGATGCGGCGGTCACACACAGAGGAAAACGAAAATAACAATAATATATAAAATAGTACCTCAGTGGTGCCACTGTCAGTCCTGGAATTCAAACCCATGACCTTTTGACCACAGGGGCTACTCCCTAACTACCAGGCTACCAAGTGCCCCAAAATGAACATGATGTAATGGTATATTCCTAAAATCCGATTGGCTGGGGACTGACTAGGATCCTGGAGAACAGCCTGGATCCCTGGGAGGCCCCTGACAGTGGGGCTTGGAGGTGACCCAAATACAAGGAGGCCCGAATCCAGTCCTGGAGGGCGGATGTCCACGCATTCACTAACGCCTAGTTATTAACAGACAAGTTGAGCCAGGTGAGTTTGAACAGGGACATTTCCCCATTTCTGCAGGACACCAGCCCTCCAGCACACAGAAGGATGCGGCATTATGACTTTTTTATCCGCCCAAAAAAATCAACTTTGCTAAAAGTGCATTCACATTTGATGTATTCATTTATTCACTTGTTTATTATAATGAGTTTATTTTTAATTCACATTTACACATCAAATGCTTTACTTTTTTCAGGTTTTCCAGGCTTTCCAGGTTTAAATAACACCTGAGTCTGATCACAATGACCAGTGCAGCTGCAGCTGACAGGCTTTTGATTGTTTCTTACCTTCAGTATTTCAGTCATTATCCCCTTTACTGTCCCATGCAGTTCAACACCCTGTGGGCAAACACATTACCGCCGCTCCTGCAGGTTCACGTGTCCATGCAGGTTTTGTGTGACTAAGAATAAACATGGATTTCTGATTAATAATCTGCAGCACCTGCGTGAAATCCCAGTGAATGCCTGCCTTCTTTCCCCTGCCCTCTTAGCATGAGAGCTGCACTTAAACATGTGTGTAGAACACAATGATGTGAAATTAGTGTGTGTCAATTTGATACCCCTTCTCCTTTTAAAATGAGCAGAAAGGACTCCAGTCATCACGTTTCATTGAGAATCAGTTGTGAATCAAGAGAAAATAATTGCCTCTGATTTATAATATTAAATATTAGTAATATTAGTGCTTGTCTCTTAATGAACGTGCAGAAAGCAGGAGTGAATTAACAGGACATTTGGCATGATCATCGGGCTGAAGGTAAGGTCCCTCAAATTTTCTATATTTTCCATAATTCAATAGTTGAGAGTTGTTCAGAATGATTAAGTTTTTTCATATAGTAGTGGTGATGATAACCAAATCCACAAGAGAACCTCCAGGTCCAAATTCACCAGAGAACCTCCAAGTATGAAATGAGTTGATATGTATTTGCAGCTTAATGTTATTGATATTAAAGATAGTAAAGTGAGAGCAAAGTACTTATGTACTATTTTGTCCAGTGCCCTGGACTTTTCTCCTCAAGGCCTCACAGACATTCAATTCTTTTAGGAGCAAAAGTGTGGGGCAGTTGGGGAGCTCTAGGCTACAAATCTTCCCCGATGGTCAGTTTTAGACTGAGGTGTCCTGTCTTTTCCACAAATTACCTTTATAGCTTCAGGTTTTCTTCTCCAGGAATAAGATCACATGATTCTTCTTGTGTATATGATTGTTCTCACTCCTGCTTTATTTTAGTGAAAATCTTCAGCCACGTCAGCTCTTTGTGGCCACTGATGACAGTGATGAAGTTATTTGTACTTAAATGCCTTACTGCTCTTTCACCAGAACAGCTCCGATGGACCTCGATATGGACCTTCTACAAGACTCTGAAACTGACTTTATTTCTCCTTCCAAAAAATTCTACCTTGGTTGATGCTTTAATGATTGTCTATAGGTCTTCATCTGGGCTGAGATTTGGTCAAGTCCCAGTATAGGATTGTTATTATTTTCTGCTCGTACTGAAAACTAAAGACTTGCTCTCTTTTCTGACTCGTCCTGCATTGACATTCTTGCTTGAGGAACAGCTGTTCTTACACTCTCCGCTTGCTATGTTTCTTTATTTGTCTGCAGATGTGTTTCAAATGAACATAAAGCCTGTTTTTGGGATAAGGTCTTATAGGATGGACCTAACATTGATTAAATGGTTCTTTGCTGTTTGCATACAGTCTGCTGATTCCAAACACTGCAGGCAGAATAGCTTTACTGATTATCAGCCATTTTTATGGTTCTTTCTCTTGGCTGAGGACTCTTCACATGTTGTAACTGCCATTTTCAGTCTAAAGATAGCAGATATGCTCAGGTAAATATTCCATTTATCAGCCTTTGTTCAACTGGCAGGCACCTGCACTGGTGTAGTGTAAATATACAATATATTTAAATAAATCCAGTGTACACACAGCAAGCAGTTCTTTCTATAAACAATGGACAAGTTTTCACTAAAGCCATTCACAGGGCTGTCTAGCAATAATTTATGTTTGGCCCTAATTTGTGTTTGGTGTATTTGTTTATATTTGTTTATTTGTTATTTTTTATTTTACAAAAAATGAATTGTAGCACTGCAGAATGAAGGTGAGCGCTGAAATCTCATTTGAAAGCTCAAGGGCTGGAGAACCAGTGATCACATGCAGAATCTGGATCCTGCTGTTCTTACAAATTTCAGGCCTATATTAAAAAATCCTCAAGAAAACTCCTGTCAACTAATGGCCTTACTGGAAGAGCACAATATTCTCGAGGTTTTCCAATCTGGTTTTAAAACACTGTACAGCATCTGGGTTGCCAACTTTTTCAAAAACCTAGGAGTGAGATTTTGGGGGGTGTGGTCGATGTCTGGGGGCGGGGCTTCTTCAGCTGCCGGTGAGTGCAGCATCATTTGATGCACCACCTACAGTAGAGAAGCGTGTGCACAGGAGGAAACACCTCTCTGCCTGTTCAGCCGTGCGTACGTGTGGCTTGACCTGACGCAATGGGCAGCCTAGATCCAATAGATAAAATACAGTAGATATTCAGCATGAGAAATAGATTTTCGGCACGAGGATGTGAGATGACAGTCAGGTGCGTGAGATTCACGCTCAACACTCAATGATATTCAGATTTTTGTGCCCCTTAAAAGTATCTACTTTAGTGTCTTGAGGACATGGATGACTTTGAACCTCTTTAATTTTAATTCATTTTTAAAAGACAGAAGTGGTGGGTTTTGGTGGCACCACTGGACCTCTCCCTAGAAATCTGGGGGATCTGGGCACAGTTTGCTAAACGAATTGTCACAAACATTGGGCTTAACCCATTTAATCCCAATGGTCACAATTGTAACCGTTTTTTTTTTATTTTATTTTGGAAGCTCTAAAAGTGTTGTTTTGGCTTTGGGAAGCTAAGTTAAAAAAATTAAAAAGAGGTCGTCTCCCATGAATTGTATCAATGTCATGTGACTTGTGTGAATTGAGACATGACCACGCCCCTTTACATCCAGCCTGCACCTCTGGAAAGAGATGTCTGCCACAAACTTGTACAAGAGGAAGTTCATAAAATACCTTAATGAACAGATATTACTAAAATAATTTGAACACATATTTTCTAAAGGGTCTACTACTAATATTTAACGAGAATTATATTCCTGCATGCATCTCTTCACCGCAAGAAGAGTAAATGTAAGCACGGCAACAATTGTTGCTGCTAGCATAATACATAGTCATAGTGCTAGTTATAGCACTTTTGGCTGTTTATTCTATTCATCTTTTGTTTATCTTTTTTTTAATCTTTTTTTTTCTACACAACTTAAAACTATCAGAGGCCAGGCCAGGGGTGTTCCATGAGATATTGGTGTGAAAAGCGGCCTCCTGTCGGGGGGTGAACAGCTGGGTCGCTGCGGTGGGATCTGCCCTACTGGGGGGCGGGCCTTGGGGTCTTCGATCTTTTCAGTGCATGGATGGCCCTCCAACGGGGGGGCCCTGAGCTGTGTGAGTGGTCGCAGAGGGTCTAGGGGTTCCCTACCCATTCCCTACATATGCACCACATAGTGGGTGTAAATAGGTCAAATAGGTGAAATTTAGACTATGTAGTTTCCCATCGGCAACAATTGCTGCCGAGTATAAAACCTACATTTTCACTATATAACCACCAAAAATTTTTAAAATTCAAACATATTGCATGTTGGGGAAGTCTAAGGAGTAAAATGTATGCACTTATTTTGCAGGGAAAAAATTGGGATTAAACGGGTTAAAGTGGACTCTGATCTTAAATTCAACAGTCAGATCAGATCGGTTATCAAATCGAGCTTCTTTCAATTGAGACAGCTAGCCAAAGGGAAGCCCATTCTCCCAAAACGGCACTTTGAGGCCTTTGTTACCACTAGGCTGGATTACTGTAATGCTTTATGTGTGGGGGTTAGTGCCTCTTCTTTATCTGATTTTAAATCTCTTCTTATAGGCCATCTATTCTCCTTGGCCCTGACTCTCTGTGATTTTATTTAGTTATTGCTTTATCTGATCTTATTGTTTTATTGTGCATCTGGTATCTTTTAAGTCTAGTTTTTATGTTCTTATATTTTATGCTATTTCTTTTATGCCCTTTTATGTATCCTGTGTCCTTTTTTCATACTAATTTATCTTGTACAGCACTTTGGTTCTTTGTGTTTTCTAAAAGAGCTAAAACAAATAATTGGATTGGATGCAGAGGAGGAGAATGGAGATGTGCCTGTAACAGTCCCTGTAACTTCAGCATGAAAGAGCAGTGATGAACTGTTACAGGCTGGATATGCAGATAAATGTAACTAGTTTGGTGTTTATGACCTCACAAGTGCAAAAAGGGCCACTTAAAGTCTCATGTAAACACATTTTTGCTTAGTTTCGTGTATTATTTGAAACTAAGGTGAAGGGGATCCTATCCTGCACATACTGTAGGTGTGTTGTGAGCTCTGCATAATACCTGAATTTCAATCCATTTCTGTCCCTGGAAATTGTGCATTCAGATGTTACTTCTTGCTTCTTGTGATTTGTACCATTTCATGGTTACAGACATTTAGCTTGTCTTTGAAAAAGGTACCACACAGTTTACTTAAAAAAGCCTGTGCATTTATGCATTGAAAGTTTAACAGTGAATGGAACATTTTTTAATTGCATCTGTGGGACATCCTATTGTACTGCAGGAACAGGCCTGTAAAATGATAACAGAGATAAAAAAAAAACAGTAACTGGTCATATTGTGCAGAAGAAACAGGAATGGAAATGATTTAGCAGTAAACCCGTCCTGCTACTTCACTTTGAGGTGCTTGGTCAAAACAGTATCAGCCGTTCTGTCTTTAACGTGTGAACAAGATATGGCTGTTATAAGGCAGTTAAAAGTCTTTGATGATAAACTTGATCTTCCAGTGCTGCCCGCTGCATGTCTGAACGACAAGCTGGTAATATGAATCCTCTCCTTGGGCAATCTCAAGACATCGGTTTGTGTCTCTGTTTCTAATTGCCTGACCCTGTAGGAAAAAAGACAGATGATTTAACATACAACAATGTTATACATGAACTGCTTTTTCAGAAATCAAAACAATTATCTGATTTAACCAACTGCAGGGATCATTTGAGGTGTCTTTGATAGGGTTCAGACTGTGACGCGTGATTTCATGGCCAGATTTGGTCAGTAGAGCCAGTTGTATTGTCAGTAAAATCTTACAAATTGGTGGCACGTAGCACTGCTGGGATTCAATTTTTTGAGAGTAAATACCTGTTTAAAATTCCAGTACATGTTGAATCCTTTCATCTCTGCTAATTTACAGTCATGCAGCCCAGGTATGTGTCCCTCACCAGGATCCACCAGGCAACGGTTTTTATTATACTTATGAGATTTGATGCCTCCGATATACAACTCCCCACTTCTCCTGTAGTAACAGTTCTGTGCAGAACATGAAAAAACGAAATGCAAACAAATCCTGCAATGACTGAATATAACCAAGAGTCAAACAATTTTTAGAATAACCATTTTATTACATAGGAATGCAAAGAATGACTGGACACCTACCTGTGGGCCATAGAAATGACACTGATACAGGATAGGAATACTCCCAGGCACAGGGCCCTGATCTATGCAGTGATTTGGTGACAAGTCATTCTGTAGCTATCGAAGGCAAACAGAGAAACAATGAAGGATTTAAAAAGCACTGACCTGCATTTTACCCATGTTCAAACCTCATATAAGTTCTTGGCCAACCTAAGATTTCCTTGTGGATCTGCACTTCTAAGATTTAACAAACAGAAACGAAATAAGTGTTACTCACTGCGCCATAGGCGACGAGATCTTCCCAGCTGTCGAGCTGAGGATACACGTTGTCAATGTACCACTTGAAGGGTTTACATTTGAGTTTCTCTCGCAGCTTCTTTCTCTCAGTCACATCCCCGATATCAATTCCATGATCCTGAAATGAGCTTTAATGTGTCAAAAAACTCACAATAGCAGAAAAGTTTCATGTGTATGAGTTCTATACACAGGTCAGCCCCTAATGGAAACATTAAGGTACAGCATTCCCAAAACAGTTTGTGTTTTATTTGAGCCTTTATGGTACATTTTATGATTCTTCTGGTGATATAAAAGTGTTTAGAGCCAGTGAGTGGCCAGTACCATCAGTGGGAATAAATGGAAATCAACCTTTTTTAAATAAAGCATTTTAACCTCTTCTATCAGGCAAAAAGCTTTAAAAAATATTTTAAAGGTTTCTTATTCCATGTTGTATTTTTTTAGGTTCACTCGTTTATGTTTATGTACCTATACACATACATACAAACATATATAGAGCTCTGAAAAAATAAGAGACTACTGCAATTTATTTTGAAAAATTCCATGCCAGTGTCTATTAAATTCCTAGACAATCACCTCATTCTGCTTTTGAGGCACTGATTAGTGATCACCTGAATCACATCTTATTTAATGAGGAAAAGTATAAAAACACTGCTGTAATCGACTCTCTCCTCTCACACTGAGACAAGTTGGAGGTGAAACACTACTAGAAGTTCCTCAAAGCTCATTATTGCCATTTAGTTTGAGAGAACGAGAGATTTGTTTTCTTTGAATTATTCAAGTTCTGTAAACACTGTGTCATTTCTCTTATTCTGATGTTTTGTCATTTCTTTCAAAATGATGCTGTAAACTACAATATTTTTATTTGGAAATGAGGAGAACTAAGGCAAAGCTGTTCAGTTCAATACTTGCAGCTATAAAAGATAAAACTTGAGGAACTGAACATTTTTGCAATGCGTTCTTATTTTTATACAGTATATTATACAGCCTTTTTTATAATATCCCTTTAGGATATATTGAAAAGATATCTGCTTTGATTGGCTGCCAATCACTGTGAATAATTAAGCATCAAGACTGAAATACTAGTTTTGACTTAAACTGTTGCAGCTATACAGTTGTTGGCTGAATAGATGGCTGTACATTGCAAAACAAAAAGCGGGACATTTATTGCATAATAGTTTCCATATTTAGACTGTAAGGACTGGTGATTAAATGTGTGTACAGTTGATGTGCGTTTACATGTTTTTATCAGTGTTCATGTACTGCTTTATTTCTAGTCTCATAATAAACTCATAAATTCAGGTTTCCATAGTAAGGGCCCTTTAATCTTTGACTAGCCTTTTTTCCCACGTTTGTTTAAACAAATGTTTTCTATAATTTGAACAATATTAAGCTTGGCTTTAGAGCACAGTTTTACTAGTGAATGATTCCTTATACAGTTATTCTGGTGAAAGGGACACAACAAACCTGTCTTTCACAGTACTGTAGCAATTTATTGCTATCAGCCTTTGTTTCTATGTCGCATGAATCTGGTCTAAAGATTAATATTCAAAACACTATTGTACATAAATCTAAATTATATTCTTCTCAATTGTAATGTAGTATCCAACTATTTTTAGAGTTTCTAAACGCATCATTCAATTTCTATGCCTTTTCATTTGAATTAATTTTCTTTGACATAATTGATGGTGTTGGGTGTTGGGTATTATTACTGCTGTACATTAGAAATAGCTAATAACACCCTTATAAGAGAAATAAAAATGCATGTTTCGATTTCTATGTCAGCTGTTAATCTTTTAAAACTTTTATATCCAAAGTTGTACAATTTATTATAGTCAATTTCATTTAGAAATAATAATTGCTACAAACCTTCAAGGGGAGATTCCAGCTAATAAGAACGTTACTTTTGTAATCATCCATCCAGACTTCAGCCACCCTCAGTGCATTTCTCTTCAGAGGGACGCTGAGATCCAGTGCGTAGGGTTTGTGTGCCCTCTCTATGTGGGCGATCTTAGAGCAAGGGATTATTTCTATGCTCCCGCCGCAGGTCCAAACCTGAGACAAAACAACCACCAGATTCAACATATTCACATCTTTTTATACATTTCTACTGCTGAGTCCAGAGAGGGGACAGCCTACCCGAATTCCCAGCTCTACATTCTCGCCTCCATAAACTTTCATCCCTTTGTCCAGTACTCCAATCTCGCCCAAGAAAGACCGGTCAGCCACCAGGATCCCCATGACAGATGGACTCCTGGCAATAAGGACAGAAATTCATCGATACTTTCATTTAAATCAGACAGGGTTTATCTCACATGTACACACACACACACACACACACACACACACACACACACACACACACACACACACACACACACACACACAC
>JBBPCW010254633.1:0-13532 GCA_037974425.1 Phenacogrammus interruptus
ACTTAACTAAGTAAAAAAACAACAGTCCATCATTCCCTTATTACAGAACAGATTCTGGTTTCTTTAACTCTGTTTTTCGTTACTGTATAATTCCATGTGTTCCTTCGTCATTTAGTTTGTTTTCAATATTAATCTACAATGTAGAAAATAGTAAAAACAAAGAAAAAACATTGAACGAGAAGGTGTGTCCAAACTTTTGACTGGTAGTGTATATTAATATTCATCTTTATATTTATAAATTTAAATCCATATATAGATAAACCATTATATATTGTATATTATAATGTTCAGTATATTGTTCATTGGGTTTTTACATATTGTTGTTGTTTATTCTAAGTATTTGTATATACACTGCTGATCCAGAGCTCTCGCCATTTCGTTTCCCCGAATACTTGTATATGGTGAAATGACAATAAAGTTCACTTTGACTTTGAGACACCATTGACCGGAACCAAATCCCTTGTGTTTGCTTTCTCACAAACCTAGCCAATAAATGCGATTCTGGTTCTGATTTACTGAAAGGCAGATTTCAAGAACATGTGAAATAAGGGCTGAGTATTTAACTCTGCTAGGGTCTTTGTTTTTTGTTTACATAGGGAGTCCTGCTGGGTCCGGTGGAGGCATTAAATTCAAAATATTCAAACGTTTCTCTTAAAATTCTCAGCATATGTTCACTTCATACCATTTGCTAGTAATATAAACAAAACATGTTACATTTGTTCCCTTTTCTTTTATTAAATCACGTTTATGAATAGAAATGCCGCTCATTCATGTTTGTTTTTTTATTAAAATTTTTATGTTCCTCACGGAAAATGAGGCCAAAATCTCAGTTTGAAATAATAATTATTTCTATCATTTTTCTTAAGCTAAAAACTGAAAATGGGTCCCACAGACCTGAAGACATTATAAGGGTTAAATTTGATCAGACCACTATCGTAGGATATGAGGAATGTGGAGGAGAGGATGGTCCTACACTCTCTAAAGCACTAATGAGAGTTCTCCTGGGAGTGTGTCTCGTCTTCTGGCACTAAACAACCCAGCACAGCAAACAGGCCTTCAGAGGTGATTTAATTTCCAGGAGTCTCTGGCTGTGCTGAAAGCATGTAGTACAACAGCACAGTCTATTGTTATTTTTTCTGTCTGAGTCTTAGAGACGGTATGACTCTGCATGACAGATATTTACTGTTATTGAGTAACAGAAGAATATGGAAGCAAAATGACAGTTTTTGTGTTAAAAAGGACATATTATGCAAAACTTACTTAAAAAAAAAAACAAGTTATAAAAGGTCTATGGGCTACAAAACATGTTCATGAAGTTCTTTGAGCAAAATCATTCTCACATGAAGAGATTCACCAGCTTTATTCTCCACAGATTCAGGGTCTTGCAAAACGAGCCATTTGGATGCTCCCTTATTCTGACATCAGAATAAGGGGAATTTGCATAGAACCGCCCCTTATCTGTCAAACTCCACCTACTAGATTTGTGGAAGATCCACTATTTTTGTTTGCCGGTTTTACGAGTAACATAAGATGCCGAGGCGAGTCACTCATGAAGTATTGTGTTCATTTTGCTTTGGGTCCAATTCGGGGTTCAACATATACAGCTGATGGCAGCTCTGTTTTCTGCCTTTTTCACGTGTGCCAATACTTTTGTCCATCTAGTGTATACATCTGTCTTTCTTTCTCCCTTCCTTCCTTCCTTCCTTCCTTCTGCCTGGTCACCATACGACTAGAACCACTGTCACAGACTGAAGGGATGGAAGGGAAGAACAAAAGAAAGAAAATCACTTTCACTGGTGTTAAGGTCGTGGATTCTAACGTAAAATCCAGAATTTAAACACGCTGCTTAAACATGGAATGGGTGGGGCGTGGCTAGCAACAGCTTATTTGCATAAAAGTGACAGAGCACTTAAACAGCTCGTTTTGAAAGGGAATGAAACTGTGTAGAATAAAGCTGGTGAATCTCTTTATGTGAGAGTGATTCTGCGTAAAGAACTTCATGAACATGTTTGTAGCCCATAGACCTTTTATAACTAAAGTGAGTTTTGCATAATAGATCTCCTTTAAAGTGATTTTACCGTGGATTTTAGACAAAGATGAAAATCACTGTAAGGCATGGCCTTGAGTGGCTTATTGCTTTTACAAAAATGCAGCAATATATAATGCAATGTCCAATATATAATTTATTACTATTAATAAAGAATTCTTCTGCAGTCAGTATGGTTAATTTGTATTTACCCAATGATCAACAGTATGGCCCTTTATAACTGCATGAATACAGGATTCAGTTGATGGGTGTTATAGTGTTTTATGTCTTTGAACGTGGCTCAACCAATCAGATCTTAGCTCTGGAACTATCCATTTTATAGTATATTGATTTTACTGGTAGGTTTGAACGGCTCCCTTTAGTGCCTATAGACTAGACTAACTACTGGAACATAATTGTAGTCATGGTTCAGCTGGACGTGACCCAGGGAGGTTTTACATAAACCACTTTTTCACACAAGGATGTGTATTTCTGAATATACAGCTCTGGAAAAATGTTCAGTTTCTCAGGTTTGATCTTTTCTAGCTGCAACTGAACAGCTTTGCCTTAATTTTTAAGAACTGCTGACAATGTTTCTCCTCATTTCCAAATAAAAATATTGTTCTTTAAAGCATCATTTAAAAAGAAACGACAAAACATCAGAATTAGAGAAATGCTGCAGTGTTTACAGAACCTGAATAATTCAAAGAAAACACATCTCTCGTTCTCACTTAAACAAAATGGCAATAATGAGCTTTGAGGAACTTCTAGTAGTGTTTCACCATCCAACTGGTCTCAGTGTGAGAGGAGAGAGTCGATTACAGCAGTGTTTTAGACTTTTTCTCATTAATTAAGATGTGATTCTGCTGATCACTAATCAGCCCCTCATAAAGCAGAATGAGGTGTTTGTGTAGGAATTTAACAGACACTGGATTGGAATAGGTTCACACTCAGAGACACTGATTTAAAATAAACTGCAGTGACTTTTATTTTATTCTAGAGCTGTACTGCTGTGCTACGCAGCAGAAGGTCACACAGATTGACTGTCTGAGGTGACAGACTGGATATAAATATATACGCTAATTGACCCCTGACCCGTGTGACAAGATGAAGCCATTAGACTTGTCATGTGCCACAGCGGATCACACCAAGCGCCCTGACAGCAGTGGAGTCATCCGACAGCTGGAGAAACACTGTGCTGTACCTGCACACTCATCCTCAGTGTTCTCTTTCACCCCGGTTGCTCTCCATTGCTCAGTAATTTCTGCTGCATAAAGCATGTATGGCACCACATGGGAAGGGAGCCTGCAGGCTTTGGCTTTCTAGGCACAGTTTTAGAGTATTTACAGTGCCATCTACATTGCATTATAGCTCAAACTGTCCAGGAAATGCTCATAGTTTGCATTTTGAGTGCATAGGTGGAGTATATTTAGCTTTAAGACCTGACTGGTGGAAGGGAGTATTTGTCTGGGCTCTGAATTCATTTATTGATTTGGCTTGAAAGCATCTGACGGGAGGAAAAAACACCCTCCTCTGAAATGTCTCCAGGCACTACTCAAACTGGTTGTCTTTTACTAGTATCCTGGCCTGTCATTCTGTGTGCACAGGGGCATAGAGGTCAAAGGGTAGTTAATTCCAAAATGATGTGTTTTGAGAAAAAAAACTACAGTGGTACCTTGACTTAAAAGTTTAATTTGTTCTGTGATGGAGTTCCTAACTCAAATTACTCTTATGTCAAATCAGTTTTTCCTATTGAAATGAACTGAAATGCAATTAATCTCCATTCGTCGTTATATGTAAATGTGTCGTTTTTTGTGACATCACAAAGGCAGTGAATTCAAAACGGGCTGCTTTTGCTGCTGAATTTGCAAATACAGACCATCTTGACTCAGAGCTGTTCATAACTCATTTTTACCAAGTCCAAGTCAAGTCTCAAGTCTTTGTGTGAAAGTTAGAAGATATGCTAATTGGTCACGCTCCGTGATTACAACTGACTGTTGCTTAGCAGGGGGCGGGATTGCGTGCTGTGATCTGCCCTCACCAACATGGAGGATTTGCCTTAAATGATCTTAAATCTAAATGTTAAATATGAAAAATATATCTCTCACTCTAAATGTGAAACTTATATTAGATGGAGCTCAGTGACCCCTTTCCAATGACCCCTCGAAAACCATTATTATCTGAAAACCATTAATCTCGGACAAAAGTAAAGGGGCACCGGGGCGAGGTGAACGGTTTTAGGGTCGTTGGAAAGAGTGATATAAATAAATAATTCCATGATATAAACATTGTTTACGAGTTTTGACTCCCGAGTCACAGCACCCGAGTTTGAGTCAAGTCTCAAGTCATTGAGGGAAGTCTAAAGTCAAGTCACAAGTCTTTGTTTGTGCGACTTAAGTGTCACTCGAGTCTGTGTCTCAGTCTTGACTACTGAGTGTTTTTAAACTTTTTGTAGCATTTATTGTTTACCAACATCTTTTTTATTAAAAATAAAGTAAAATATTCAGATTTTATTACACAGTTATAACACATTTTTGGGATTTAAAGCATGCTGCAATGATGGAGAAACATTAATTAGAGGTTTATATCTGGGACTGCCATGTACTGCTCCGTTGATTCAGTAAATGCTACTCTACAGGGTCAATGGGATTTATTCACGTGGGGCTGTTTTTGTCCAAGCCTCTTCTTAATTCTTTCCATTCCCTGAAAGAATATCTTTTATGCTGACTTAACAAAATATAAAGTAGCTCTCTCCCTTAGTCCCTAAAGAATCTGCCTGAATCGTATTTCTAAAGTGCAACTCCTGCACAATTGTTTAAAAACTATAAAAAATGTCACAAATTTATGTACAAGTTTAATATTTACATCTGACTACATGTCACAGCATAGAGTCGATGACAGCTAACTGCATAAAAACTGTAAACATACTCCTGTCTACCAGCTCTGGTATAGATACAGTGTACTGAGTGAGTTTTGGTTGGTTATACTACAGTAACCCCCCAGTTTTACTCCGATGAGGAGTTGTGGATTCAGAGACACACACACATTTATTTGAGAACTGAACTCATAGTCTTATGCGGAAATCCCCACAATAATGCAGAAACTGCAAATATCATCTGCCTTTTTTTGCTTTTTTGTGGCAATAACAAGGGGCCTGTAGACGACATGGAAGCACATTTTTCGAAGTGCAATTTCTCAGCGGTGCAAGCACTCAGACACTTCAAACTCCACAGTGTGATTGATCTCCAGGGATCCTTTCCAACAAGCCCTCATTTGTATGTTTAGTCCAAGCAGATCAGGTTTTATTCTCTGAAAAGCGCTCACCTCGCCACAGTGTCCCAATACTTTTGTCCCGCAACCTTCCGAGTTGCATATCTCGGCGGGGAATTTAAATTAAGAGACAAATACAGGTTTACCTTTATATTTTTTATAAAGGTAATGCATTAAACTGAGTTTTAAATGAAATTAAAGTGTTCTGAGAGGGGACAGATTTAGGGTTTACACTATAAAAATAGGCATTTTAAGGCATTTTAAGGCAAAACACCATAACACGTTTTTTCAGTATACGCAGGCGCTCTTGGAACGTCACCCTCGTGAAAAGCGGGGGATTTTTGTATTGCACATAAAGAGAAAATGTAAAAATATGCCAGTAGTAGTATTACCTAAAAAAGCACAAAAAATGGACTGAGTGAGTTTTGGACATTTCCAAATCGATTACTTGAGGCTTGTCCTGCAAACACATTTAGTGATATGAGGAATCAAGAGTATTTAAATCCAACATAAAGATGAAGAGAGATACAAGACAGGGAAAAAAAGGTTACTAATCAATAGCTTTGTGTAACTACAGACTAACAGGCTGTCACAGTAATGGAAGTATATTAGGTCAGCATGCAGCCTAAATCTTGTCCTAATTCAATCCCATTTTAGTGTTGAAACCCTAGAGGCAAAGCTGAGTAATGAACTTTGTTGACACCAATTTCAGTGGACTTTGAGAACCTCCAGGCAGTGCCAGGTATTTGCTATCTTTCCATCATGGACAGCAATGAATTTCACCCTCCTGTTAAATGGGAATGCAGCTACTGCAAAAAATACATGTTCTTATGAATAGTTTCCCTGTTTTTAAGTGCATAAAGCACAGTTTATCTGAGGAGCTCTTTTCCAAAACCACAGCTGTGCTCTTTCAGAAATGTAATAATACTGATTTCTGTGGATTTTTTTTAAAGGGACATTTAAACACAGTCATTATATTCATTGGTGGGACACACAGTAGCAATAGATTCTACTTTGAAGAACAACTGTTTGCATTTAGAAATGAAGAAATGTCAAAATGAAAGTATATACAGCTTTTCACGGGGGTTACGTTCCAAGAGCACCCGATTATGGTGAAAAACCGTATTGTGTTTTGGTAAAAAAAAAAAAGCCTGTTTTAGTATAAGCCCTAAATCTGCCCCCAAATCTGCTCACAGAACACGTAATTTCATTTTAAACTCAGTTTAATGCATTACCCTTAAAGAAAATGTAAAGGTAAACCCATATTCGCCTCTTTTAATTTAAATTCCCCGCGAGATATGCAATTCGGAAGGTTGCGAAACAAAAGCGAGGAGTACGATTTTTTTACGATCTACTCGGGCTCCTGGAGATCTACCAAACTGTGGAGTTTGAAGTGTCTGAGTGCTTTCCCCACCATGATATGCATCTCGGAAGTTTGCAGGACAAAAGTTTTGGGACACTGAGGCAAGGTGAAAGGGTCCCCTTGTGTGAAAACATCCAGAAGAAATATATTTATTGCCACAAAAAAAACAAAAAAAGGTGGGGAATATTTTTGCAGTTTCTGCATTAATTTGGGGATTTCCGCGTAAAACTATGAGTTCTGCATGTGTCTGAACTCCTGATCTGCTTAAAACTGGGGGATTGCTGTACTGCAAAGAAACTTGTTAAAAATGAAGAGTAAATAATTTTTTTTCCACCCAGAGTGATAATCTGACAGATTGTATTACTCATTGAGAAAATAAAATGATAATGAATCTGGGTAGTGAACATTAGTGAAATTTTACAGAATTTTCAATTATAAATCAGAATCAGAATCAGAAAACTTTATTTATCCCAGAGGAAATTGCTCACATCATGACTGCCCACTCAGACAAGACATAACCATACAGAATAAAACTAAAAATACCTGAATATATAATAAATATACTCAGACTAGAAATATATTAAGAAGGAAATAGTACAACTTACCCATAATAAAAGTATACTAGAGGAGAAATTAGAACACTCTGTACAGTAAGTAGAATAAAACAGTTACGTCTAAGTACCTTATCAGAAAAAATTTAATTGTGAGATTACAAAAATGCAGTTGTTAAGAGAGAAGAGGTAGAACAAAGGAGCAGTTTTACTCTCTAACTAATTACTGGCCACACAAAAGATGCACATTCTGTGGTATTGAATGAGTCCCTTGAAGATTTTGTTGCAATGATATTCCCACAGTGAAGGAAAGCTGAGCAAAATCAATATAACCCCAGTCTCGAGTGGATTACTGGCTAATAAAACAGCCAGAACATAAAATATGTTAGAACACATACTACTACATAATACAAATAGTAAACACAATAAGCTACTTTGCTCCAGTGTAACTGTAATAACTGTTAATTAAGCATTACTAGACAACAGTCTTTTAAAAACTGCTTTAAATCATGTTACAGATTCGACAGGCATGTTGGTTCTGGCAGGTTTTTGCTCCATGCCACTACATTAATAATAATAACAATATAATACATACATTTTATACATTTGAATGCAGTTCAAGGTGCTTTACATAAAGTACAGCAAGATTAATAAACAAAGAGCAGTAAAATAGGCAATAAAAACAGTCTTAAGATTCAAATATAAAAATTAAAAAATAATAAACTGGGGCACAAAAAGACAACTGCATTCTTGTTTTAAGTGTTTTGTGTTGGTTGACTTGTCCTTCTGTGCCTCTTTTAAAATTGTTATCATCAGAAATAATAATTATTATAGTCTTTTTTCAGTGAGAAATAAATGCATGGCAGTTTATTACACATCACCAATTCTTTCCTCTCATATTGAACATGAATAGAAAATGAAGAGTCTCTACTGAAACCACTTTCTGATACAATATCTTCAAAAAGAGTAAAAGACAAAGAGGACAAGATCCAAGTATAAAAGGCAACAGAGCTATAGATTATATAGATATAATAACTTTAGATTTACAGTGCCATTTATTTACAGACTATGTGCAATATGGATTGTCTTATCTCAGTAAAAAAAATCACACACAAACACTTTTTTATGCTTACATACATGTTTGAGATTAGGCAGCATCCGTAAATAGCCTTTTACTAAATTTCCTGATCCAAATGTAATCAGATTATGCTGCACATTTGAATTTTTTTTTTTTGGACGATTACATTTTAGTCATGTAATTTCTCAAATACCTTAATCCAACACAGCATGTTCAACAGTGATATTAAATGCAACCACAGTTATCTGGTGCATGCTTATTTATTTATAGTTGCATTACATGTGAATGTGAAATTTGGCCCACAGTGTTACTGTGGAGGTACAGCTCTGGAAAAAATAAGAGTCACTGCAGTTTATTTTAAATCAGTGTCTCTATGAGTGTGAACCCATTCCAGTCCAGTGTCTGTTAAATTCTTCCACAAACACCTCATTCTGCTTTCTGAGGGACTGATTAGTGATTAGCTCAATCACACCTTATTTAATGAGGAAAAGTATAAAACACTGCTGTAATCGACTCTCCTCTCACACTGAGACCAGTTGGATGGTGAAACACTACTAGAAGTTCCTCAAAGCTCATTATTGCCATTTTGTTTAAGAGAAAACAACAAATTTGTTTTCTTTTAATTATTCAGGTTCTATAAATGCTGCCTCATTTCTCTTATTCTGATGATTTGTCATTTCCTTTAAAATGGTGCTTTAAAGAACAATATTTTTATTTGGAAATGAGGAGAAATATTGTCAGCAGTTCTTTAAAAAGAAGGCAAAACAGTTCAGGTCAATACTTGGAGCTAGAGAAGATCAAACCTGAGAAACATTTTTGCAGTCGTCTTTTTATTTTTTCTAGTGTTTCAGTGATGTGGTCTCTGTCAGCATTGAGAAATAATGGCCAGGCTATAGTCTATGTAACATTAAATTAATCATGGATAGTCTAAGTATTAAAACGTGTAGTTTAATTCATAGAATAACCCGAAATCAATGCTCTGTGTAACAGTAGCCTAACACTTGATCCAAAAAGTACTGGTACAGTCTGACAGGATATTGATTCTAAATTTACCATCATTTTTATCACGACTAAGAGCGTGCCCAGCAGCGGCGCTGCATGGAGCTACGGTGGGTCTGTTCATACATAATTCAAGCTAATTTATTTATAGTAGATGAAATATTTGTACCGCACGTTATTACTGTGGACTTACTCCAGTGATTTTAGGCGCTGCACATGCCTGCAGTGGGAAAAACCCACAGAACACAAACTCTCTGACATATTTATAAATGATGAATTACAGTAAAGCTGAATGGGAGCAATTATTTTTAAATTCTGCCTGATCAACTTCAACAGCTGCTTTGATACAATAAAGATGCAATCAGGCAGCAGGCGAACAGAACACACACCAATAGAATGGCGTAACTCAACTGAATGGGCGATTTTGCACCTGCTCATACAATGGGAAACATAAATTGATGATGATGATGATGATGCACACAAAGCTGCCTAAATGGATGCCTTCGAGTGGATAGTTCTTTAAAAACTGAATGGCAGAGAACCCAAAGTGGTTTGTCACTCTTGAGAACTTGTAATGTGAAAACCATATGCTTTTGTGAATTCAGTTCGATTCAATACAGTTTTATTTATATAGAGCTTTTTACAACCAAGCTGTCACAAAGCAGCTCTACAGAGTCCAGATCTGAGATCCTAGTGACACAAAGATGAAGGATAAACTCTTTAAGGTGGAGGAAGAGACCTTGGGAGGAAAGAAGACTCAGAGACTTGACTCGGGTGCTGTGACTCGTGAGTCATAACTTGTACACCATGTTAATTTCATGGAATTATTTATTCATATCTCGCACTCTTTCCGGCGACTCGCCCCAGTGTCCCATTACTTTTGTCCGAGGTGAAGGGTTTTTCAGCTAATAACAGTTTTCGAGGTGTCGTTGGAAAGGTGTCACTGAGCCCTATCTAACTGTGGAGTTTCACATTTAGAGTGTGAGATGTATTTTTCATATTTAATATTTAGATTTAAGATCATTTAAGACAAATCCTCCATGTTGGTGAGGGCATATCACAGCATACAGCCCTGCCCCCTGCTAAGTAACAGCCTATTGTAATTACAGGGTGTGGCCAATTAGCATATCTTCTAAACATTTAGAGCTCAACATTTAGAGCTTAAAAATCCCACATTTAGAGTCGCCGTTTATAAACATTGCCACTCAAAGACTTGTCTTGGACTCTGTAAAAATGACTTGTGAATGTCTCTGCAAAGACTCTAAAGGGGAACCCATCCTCCTCAGGTCAACCCGGAGAGAGATAGAATGGGAGTCTCTATGGAGATAACTAACAAGAAAAGGCCTTCATGAATGAACATATCGACAGATTGGCCGTCTACATCTGACAGAGTTGGTTCAGTTAAGAGTCAGTTTACCTCTCATGTTTACTTCATGCTCTCATCTAAGGTGAAGACACCAAACGCGTAGTGACTGTTGAAGATGTTACATGCCAAACATTGCTTTCACAATGAGCCAGACACTAGATTCGGCTGATTCAGCTTCACAGCACAATCAAAATTGCTTGTGCATTAGTCCTGCATGCACTCATTTAATTCAATTCAGTTCAATTTAATTTAAAGGGGACATATTATGCGAAAGTTACTTTAAAAAAAAAAGTTCTAAAATGTCTATGGGCTACAAAATATGTTCATGAAGTTCTTTCCACAAAATCACTCTCACATGAAGAGATTCACCAGCATTATTCTTCACTCTGTCAAAACAAGCCGTTTCAGGGCTTTTTTATGCAAATTAGCTGTTGCTGGCCATGCCCCACCCATCCCATGCTAACAAAACGAAAGCAACAAATTAGTTCATACTTAACCATGATAGAAATACAAAAGTCATTATTTGAAAGTACTTATATCTCCCTCATCTGCTGACTTGTCACAGAGAGCAGGTCCAAATCTAATTCTCCCTTCCACCTCAAATACTTAAGATGGAACTTTTTAAGGTAGAACGAACGCGAGTGTTTCTGGGACACGACCATGAAAAGTGAACTGAAAGCCGCAGTTCTTCGGTTTTCTCTGTCTGGGAGAAAGTGCAGAATTTGTGCTGATCTTTACATCACTTCATGAGTGACTCGCCTCTGCCTTTAGACACTCCATGCTCTAACACCAGCAGACAACATTGAGGACCTTCAGCTAATCTAGTAGGTGGGGCCTCGACAGGTGAGGGGCTGTTCTATGCAAATTGGCCTTGTGTTACATCACACTCGGCCCTCCGTCCAAACAGCTTGTTCTGAAAGGGCCTGAAACTGTGGAGAATAAAGCTGGTGAATCTCTTTATGTGAGTGATTCTGTGTAAAGAACTTCAGGGCCATGTTTTGTAGCCCATAGACCTTTTATAACTAAAGTGAGTTTTTCATAATATATCTCCTTTAAATTATTTATATAGCGCTTTTTACAACAAAGTTGTCACAGAGCAGCTTTACAGAGTCCTGGTCTGACCCCTAGTCAGCCAGAGGTGAGGAAAACCTCCCTCAAGCTGAAGGAAGAAACCTCAGGAGGAACCAAGACTCAAAAGGGGAACCCATCCTCATTTAGTTGGTTGGTGAGAAAGAGAAAGAGAGTCTCTGTGGGGCCTTCATGAATGAACATGTGGACAGATTGGCCATCTGTGGCTATCAGAGATCAGAGAGTCAATATTCATTTAATGCTCTCATCCAAGATGAAGACACCAAACTCGTAGTGAATGCTGAAGATGTTACATGCCAAACACTGGTTTCTCAATGAGCCAGGCAGTAGATTCAGCTGATTCAGCTTTGCAGCACGATCGAGATGTGCATTACTCCTGCATGCACTCATTTAAAAATTCATACACACTTTAAAGTCACTTACCGTATGTTCCTGGGCTATTAAAACCCGGAGTGAAAGAGTGCACGGAAGAGCTTAAAAGCTTTCTCCAGCTTACGGTACCTCTTAGGTTGAATTTTATGAAAGGATTTTTTTTTATTTTGGAGGTGGGTGGGGGGCACCGCCCTGTATGATGGGTTTTTGGAAAGCAGCGATCAACATGTGTGATAGATTACTCCGCACGTATTTAAATCCTTTAGGGGTTACAGCATGAACCTGGCTTGCTAATTGGTTTTAAAGCTGCACAAAGTTGAAATGAACCCTAATTTGCATTCAAGTGTGGCATTGCATGTCCTGCTGGGACAAATGAAGTAAATGAATGCGCAGCAACACTTAGCATCACTACCACCCAAAGAGAACGACACAATGTTCCCGTTTTGCATCATTTTTTTTATGCCAAAGCTGAAACTTTGCCTTTGAAAAGACACACGTTTTATTTTCATTTATATATAAATGAATATATGAATTTTCAAATGGTACCATAAGACTAGACTTATAAAGGGTTTATAAATGATTTACAATCAGGTTGTTAATTAGGTTGTAGACAATCATTCTTAAGCAGTTATTAACAAGTTAGGACAGACATACACTGAAATAGTGAACTGGTATCAGTGTATGACAATGGCAATAACTGGTTTATTACTGCTTATAAAGGATTTATAAACAACCTAATAAACAACCTGATTATAAATCATATTTATAATTTTAGATTAAGACCCTTTTTATCAGTAACTGCTGTTCGCTCTGCCGCTCTCCAGAGCCCCTCCCTCTGTCTGTTGTACAGCCTTTGCTTTTTTGGAGAAATTAGGAGCGCCTTCTTTTCGTGCTTAATTGAATTTATATTGACCATCTGCATATTTTTCCCTTGATGAAGTATAATTGCCTAAGAAGGGTTTGTTTATTGTCTTTAGTGAAGCACTGCCTACTAACTCTAGGGTATTCGCTTAATGGTCAGTAAATATGATTGAGATTTATGTAAATAGCCAATGCCAGAATTAGATAAATTAAAGACCTCTTAATATTTCTGGAGTCCTGCTGTGATCAACATTAATCAACGATTTTGAGCAGTTGAAGGCTCAAATGTCATGGTAGACATTTTCATTTTTCAAACTTGATAACTGGTTAATTCAATGATTACAAACTGGTTACAAATATTATAAATTTCTTTTGAAACTTTAACCACAGCTGAACTCCTGACTCCTTTTCACAAGCAAAATGTCCAGAAAGGGTCTAAACCCATTTACAGTGGCAAATGACATTGCTTATGTTTTTTATGTTCCTTAAGATCACAAAACTCCGGACTTCTAGTAGTCCCCAGAATTTCAAAAACTACAAAGGGGGGTAGAGCATTC